>VDFB02138452.1:0-21458 GCA_007258455.2 Sequoia sempervirens
ATTAAATATTTTTTAATTATTTAATTATCTTAATATTTTTCATTATATCTATATTAATTAAATAATTTTTATTTATTTAATTAATTTATCATTTTCCCTCCAACATTAATTAAATTCAATTTCTCTTTGGCCTTCTCTATTTAAATGATTTTCAAAAAATATTTCATTAGCTAACACATCTCTTTTAAAGAAATTAAAATAATTTATTTAAATTAAATATTTTCTTCTAAAATAAATAAATTAATATTTATTTATTTCTCAAATTATCTATATGAATTAAATAAATTTATTTATTTAATTGATTTAACTTTCCCTCCATCAAAATTCAAATTTAACTCCTACGCTATATTGATTTTTTTTATCCATTGATATTTCTAATTTATCTCTACCATTGATCAAATATCAAGTGAAGCATATAAATACAAAGCTTTCATCCATTCATATCTCCTAGTACATTGTTATCGAGAGCATTATCTAGATCATGATTACTATCAAGAGCATTATCAAGCATTAACATTATCAAGACAAGTAATTATTATAATTATCAGGCATAGATATCATTTATCTTTGAGAATTTATCATTATCATTGCATCATATTATTATCATTATCTTTCATGGTTATTGTTACTTTAAAGAGAAACCCACAATGGAGCAAATCAAGGTCTTTGCTATGATGAATTTGTTTGTTAATCGTTTTTTAGCCAAGATCTTGAGCTTCATTGAGTGATTGTTGAAGCATAAATTTTGTACTTTCATTGCATTGCCTACTATTTGTGATTCACATTTTCACATTCCAAAAATTTATTTGTAGTTATACATGAATTGAAACAAATAAACTATTGTATCTATTGTATTCATCAAATATTTCATGATGGAAGGTAGGTTTTCAATTTTTCATCACTATTTCTATTGTAGACCACTTGAGGAATAAGAACTTAGTTATCTTCCCTTTACTTTTATTGTAATGTTTGGAGAAAAGAATTGAAGGTGGAGCTACCTCACCATTCCACTAGGGTTTAGTTTTCTCTCTTTACCAATATAGCCTAATTTTGACTCCTTTTTCCATTCCTACCATTGTTGCCTCTCCCTCCAAGTCCCTTGGTAAGCATCTTGGTAAAGGTAAAAATAAATGTAATCTCATGTCTACCAATGCCTCCCTTGACAAAGTCCTAGCTTTCACTGAACAAGGTATAAAAAATGTGAATTCTCATGCTAATTTCTACTCTATTGGTTTCAAGGGAAAGAAAAAAATATTTTCTAGCGACAACCTAAAACCTACCCATTTTTTTACTAATAATGATAATTAGGGTCCATTGGTTTCTATCAAATTTTGAAAGCTAAAGGTAAGAAGGTTGCTAAGGAGTCTAGGTCTTCACTCAAGAAAATTCTTTTATCTCTTAAAAGGTATACTTGGAAAGGTTAGGTTCTCCTAATACTGGTAAAAAGAATATTAATATGAAATCTAGGGATGCAAAATTTGATATATAAGTTGAGTTTAAACCCTTTTTCCTTAAGTATAATGATACTTTGGAGGAGGTCTATGCCTAGAGAAGTAAAGGTGAGATAAGGTCTACCTATTTAGCCAAATATTTTGTTGTTATTAATGTACTAAAGGGAAAGCATGGTGAGAATGATATGTACAAAATAATGATCTTGTGCATGATATCAATTCTAACTCGCCTATTGAGGAGGAAGATAGAGTGAGGATGATGAGGGATTTTAGCCTTATATCGATCCTCTTAATGTCTTAGATGATTGTATTTATTATTTCATTGAGAAGGATGTGGAGGTGAAACATGAGGATTTTTATATGAAAAGTGAAGAGCTTGGTGATGATTGTAGGGAGTCTCAAGAAAATAATAAGCTTGATAAGATTATGGAAGTGATGAATGGTATTTTTATCTAACTAGAAAATCTTAAAGATGAAAGAATATGTATGAAATTATAAATATTTACTAGAGTACAGACTCATTAATATAGAGAAGGCCATGAGTTATATGGTGGAGCTTACTAATGATATGATGAGAAAGTAATTCTCAGGTGTGGTCACTCTTCAAGTAGAGCTCAACAAACATCAGTAGGTACAAGAGGAGGACATTAATTCCTTAAAAAAGAAGATGAAAAGAAATGATTATCTACTCATCATGAGAATTGAGAACTGGGATCATAATTTAAAGAAAATGATCAAGGATTGGGACTCCTCTTGTCATAAACTAAAAAGGATAATTTTATCTTTTCTTAGGTTTGGGTGCTATTTTTTGAGTTATTTTTTTATTATTTATGACTTGTGTGGGTCTATTTATTATTGTCTAGTTAGGCTTGGTGGTGCCAACCAACAATTTTTATTGTTTTATTATTTAATACTTATGGCTATGTGTTTAATCTCTTATGATATGTAAGGTATTGGGATCATCTTTACTAACTTATTAATCAAATTAAAATCAACTATTGTAGGGTTTTCTACTACACACACTAGGATTTAGACTCCTAATGAAGTAGTAACCACCCAAATAATACCAAATGTTGGGATTTTTACTCATGTTGTAGATTATTGATAGACTAGGATGAAGAAAAATTATTATGAATCAACAAAAACAAAAAAAGGGTATTTTACAAAGTACCAATTTATAAAACATACTTTATTTAAAAAAAAATTATAATGTTCACACTAAATAATATCCAATTCAACTAGCCTTTATACATGTCTAACCTTCTAACCTTGGTGCATTCACATGAAATACTACATAATATGTGTCCAACCAATCTATGTAAAACACATGAACAAATTTCAAGGGTTAACACATGACTTAGAAATCTATAATTGAATGATTCAATTCCAGGATCATAGGGCCACAAGAATCATATAAATTCAATGTTGAGTGAGATGGGAAATAGAATACCACATTTTCACCCAAGTTGATTATCTCCAATTAATCATTATTGGGAGCCTATGCTTGTACATTTAATTTAAAAATTAGGTATATCTACACAATAAAATATAGTTGAAGCATAGTATATTGTAGGTTTTTTTCATAACCATGCTCTTCTAAAAGCAACACAAAACTATGAGCTATGGTGAGGACAAGGCTACATAGGGGGATTTTTTAATCGACACCTTCTTTTGCATAGTTCTACACATATTTCAATTTATGTTGCAATCAAGAAGACCCTTGAAACACACAATTTGAGGCACCTGAATGCAGCCCTAGATAGGCATGTGGGAGATATAGAAGTGGAGATGTCTAAAAGGATTAATGTGAGAGTTAACGCCATCTTGGTGTTATTAACTCATGACCATGATCCCCCAATTCCAACACCTGTAGCACCCTTAGATCACTCAAACAACACCCCCACTACTGTGTTATTGCTCTTCTGAATTTGAACATTCCCCCTCTAGTGCAATCAAATGCATATGGTCTTCAGGAGCATTAGGATGGGAACGAAGTGTAGATTACCCATATGGAAGAATAGTGTGGCACAATTTTTCGGTAACGAAATATATGGCTACTTTTTGGTTTTAGTTTATAATCAAAGTCTAAGCATGAATATGAATATAAGGTATTAGCATATGTTGCTATATACAACTATGGTATGTATAGTTTTGGTTTGGGGAGGGTTTTCAAGTTCTAAAATTTGGTAAACTCCCATTCTATAATCTGTTTCTCTTCGTGGTATTGCAAACAATTGATGAATGTCATCAAATCCTCCTTTTGTATAATCTTTTACTATATTAATATGTATAGGCTTATAGCCTTGTACCAAAAAAAAAATCTACATATATAACTAAAAATCATCTAATAGGAGCATGGTTTAGATAAAAAAGTTTAGTCATATAAAATCCCAAACATACATATCCAAAATACATAGTCGATACACAAATGATAATACAAAGCATCATTGAAAAATATGATATTGGTATCAAAACTCAAAATTTATAAATAGAATGAGGCACATATGCCTAGGGCCTTAAATAATTGTGTAAGGGGGAAATCGATATAGTGTAAGATAATCAATGTTAAACGAATTAAATAAGATCTAATTCAAAACACGGATTTAGATTCATACCCATTACTCACGAAATGAACAATATAAGATTATTGAATTCCATGAACTAAAAGCAAAGCAATCAAAGAACATACAAAGACTTCAATTAACTAATGTTGTTACCCATCTTGTGTCGAAGTGTATTCACAATGATGTTGGATCATTTTTGTATCAATGTGAAGCATCCATTTGTGCATAGAAAAAGCTTCAAATTTGTGTGATGTTGATCAAGGATATGTGTAGAAGGTCTAAAGAAATCAATTGTTATTTCAATACTATTGTGCAAAAGATGATTCGATCATTGAGAAGAAATGAGGTTATGACAGGATTAGGTTTCAAAATGAACAGATCGAGATCATATAATAGAATATTTTGATCAACAATTGAAAGTCAATGGAGAATTTGATAAGAATCAATGGATTTTGATTGATGTAATCATGGTGATTGATGAATCAATTTGATTGTTCCAGTAGAATTTTGATAGTTGATTGTTTCTTAAAAAAGGGATTAAAGAAATCAAGTTGCCTTTAATAGATTAAGAATAGATGAATTATTTAGAAATAGATGAACTAATCACCCAACTGTGAGTGAGTAATCAAGGGACTATGCAATTTTCTCAATCATGAAAGGAGTGAAAATTAATTAATTGAATTAATTAATTAATCTTTCAGAAGCCAGCTATGCAAGTCACAGCCTTGACTTTTGCAAATAAAGTTGTATTTTGTTTTTTTAACTTTTTGAATGATAATAAATATTCCACGATCTATTCAAGTTAGGTTGTAGTGGTAGTGCAACCTTTTCAAACTTAATCTAACAACAATTGATAAACTAACTCATGTTTGATTTAGTGTTGTAATGTGTTGTACATAACGCCTACTCCATAACCCCAAAGGACAATTAAAACAATAATTACTGTACAATTTTTTTTTTTTTGAAAAATAACTCTAAACATACAAGAGATGTACAATAAGTCATGAGTCATGAAACTTAATTAAACAAAATCATTAACACTTACGTCATTTGGGTTACACAAGGATTCATTATGAACCTTAGATCCACACAACAACAATAAATAATATAAGCCAAAGACATTATCCATAACAAAGTAAACATTTACAATTATAACATATACATGGTGAAATCATTAATAAGAAACCATCCATGTACGTAAATACAACATATACATGATTAACTCAACACATAATGATAATCTCTTATCATCATATAAACTCAAGGGCACAACCCCACAAATACAACACATCAACTAACAACTGCCATGGACCAATATCCACACAAGGTTTACTAAGATGAAATACCACATTACATTGCATTATAATGTTCAAGAGGTACAATGATACAAAATAATTTCCAAACATGAACAAAATCTATACAATAAGATAACATGATACAACCGAACAGATGAATACAAAGTACCATAACTGGCTCCAAGACGAATACAACCCTAGAGTCACCACAACAACACTGATCCACACCTCTCGATCCTTGACTGGGAACCCAATGGGGTGCTTAGCACGTTCCACCCAACCACGTGGGTTTGAAGACCCACCCCCCATGCTAAGGAGTTGAAAAGAAAGAGACTGACCAAGAATGCCACAAGACAACTCCAATAAAGGTGGGTAACATAGGTTAACACTCAATAACGTGATGCATCTTCTTAGGAAAATGAAAGAACAGAGAGTAAGAGGGATAGAAAGTCCATCGTTTCCTTTAGAAAAGATATTCCAAATAAAAATTGCAGTTCCTTGATTTTATTTAATTCATCTAAAAATCCACCGATGGATTCTTTTTGTGAAGGTAATGGTTGACGACATGCTCCCTTTGTTCTTGGATTTTTTCTTCAAGAAAATCTATTTCTCCTCCTCCTCTTTACAAATAAATAGTCCTTTCATTCCACTTTCCAAACATATCAATCCCCAAAATGTTCATGACTCTTCTAAATAAGAGTGGCTCATAGTCCTTCTATTACTAGACTTCGAATGTTATCAGACAGGCCAAAGGTTCAAGCCTCTAATTCCTCGAGCCTTGCCTGCAAAGTCTCTACCAAAGGCCCACGAGATTCCTTCCTCTACCCATCCAAAAATAAAACAAGTCAAAAATCTCCTGTAAGCTTCTAATTTTGTTATATTTTATTTTTTTAACCATCTCATCACAGTTTGCATGTAAAAATTTCTATCCTTTGTGCTTTTCTCTTTCAATATCGTCAATCCTCATTCGTTTTGATATTCATTTTTATTTTTTATTTTTATTATTTTATCTTCTATTAATACCTTTTCACATTTTAGTTCAAAAATCTTATTTCTCTATTTCAAATTACTTAATTAGAAGAATTATCTTTTCTTGCTTTATTCACCTTAGTTTGAAAAAGCTTATCTTCAAGGTTTATGGGAAAACACGTTTTCTTTCATATCCAAATGGTTATCTTCCCAACTTTCATTTTGCTTTTACTATTTATCATCTATAATACCCTATTAAAATTATTTTGTTTTAAATATATTATTTTCTCCTACGGATAATACCTTACAGAGATATCCAATTAAATATTAATCTAATATTTTACAAAATTGGCTTATTAATTATTGTTTAAATTTAAATTTTATTTGAATTATTCCTTTAGCAATTGTAGATTTAATTAACTAATTATGCCATTCCATTTAACTATTAATTTCACCTCACAATACCTTAACGCAACAAAACACAATAAACACATACTCAAATACACGAAAACGACATGACCACCAATCAAACAACTTACTTGGATGTCAAGAACAATCGAAATGGAGGGACACTACATCCTCCCCCCCTTAGGCATCGACTTACTCCTAGAAGTTGAGCTCAAGAATAAACATGATGAAACAACTAAGAACATTTTAAATAATCATTTAAGAAAATTAGATGAAATCCATAGAAAAGACAATACCAAAAACGGAGGTAGACTTGCAACAAACCACAAGGATGGGGTGACAAACTAGTTTGGGGAACCTTTCTTGCCAGCTCCTATTTTCCACATTAACCCATTGGGTGGTTATGATGCTCACCCTATCCTGACAATGCAGATGGAATCGAGACTTAGTTCCTGCAACCCTGCATACAAGCAAATGTTGTGCACCATATATATTTCATAAAACATGTCGTGAGAGGAATTCGCAGTGTAGTAGGGCACTCGCAAGTGAGTGATACTACCTCGTTCCTCCCTAGACTACACATAATGGTCCAAATAACTCTAGCAACTCATAAACAATTCACTACTTATCTATTTTTAGAAAAGAAGTACATGATGATCCAACTATACATCTCTTTCACATACTATATAAAAATTGGTTACTACTTGGCGTTATAAGTATCTACCTCTATAATTCCCAATTCCATTACCTTTATTACTGAGTTTTTGAAGCCAACCACCTGAAAATCATTAACTACTATGGAACATAACACAATAGTATCAAAATTTCAAGCTAATCCTTTACCTTTAAATGATGTACTTTCATAAAAATTAAAGCATAATGATCCACTCGAATGCACTATTTTGTTAAAACTCATCATTTCACACAAAGCACTCCACTTCAATCATTATTCCACACCAAATTTCACAACAATTTCAACAAAAGGGACAAATTTTTACACCTTCACAGATTTAGAAAACATAATCCATCACTCCAAAGGCATACAATTTCCAATTCCACGCACACTCGACACATACTTACACATGACTCATAACATTGGAAACCACATCATACAACAACACAAGGATCCATGGTGCATCTCTGATAGGAAGGATATAGGTGCATTGCACACTACACTGAGGGTCCTATCCTTTCCCATCAGTATCCTGCACCATCATCCCAACTCCGGCTAACAAAAGAAACTCAGGTTCACAACAATCACAATAGAAAAGTGAAACTCTAGACTCAAGGGTCTACACGCAAGGTTACATAGTGAGCACACATAGTGCCCAGTGTGTGAACCTATGCTCTAATACCATGTTGTAATGCCCCGTCATGCAAACCCCAAAGGACAATTAAAACAACAATTACTGTACAATTTTTATTTTTTTTAAAATAACTCTAAACATATAGGAGATGTACAATAAGTCATGAGTCATGAAACTTAATTAAACAAAATCATTAACACTTACATCCCTTGGGGTACACAAGGAGTCATTATGAACCTTAGATCCACACAATGACAATAAAGAATATAAGCCAAAGACATTATCCATAACAAAGTAAACATTTATAAATATAGCACATACATGGTGAGATCATTCATAAGAAACCATCCGTGTACGTAAATACAACATATACATGATTAACTCAACACATAATGATAATCTCTTATCGTCATATAAACTCAAAGGGTACAACTCCACAATACAACACATCGAATAACAACTGCCATGGACCAATATCCATACAAGGTTTACCAAGATGAAATACTACATTACATCGTATTACAATGTTCAAGAGGTACAATGATGCAAAAGTGTTTCCAAACATGAACGGAAACCATAAATAAGATAACATGATACAACTAAACAAATGAATGCAAAGTACCATAACTGGCTCCAAGATGAATACAACCCATGAGTCACCACAACAGCACCAATCCGCACCTCTTGATCCTTGACTGGGGACCCAATGGAGTGCTTAGCACATCCCACCCAACCACGTGGGTCCAAAGACACACCCCCCGTGCTAAGGAGCTGACAAGAAAGAGACTGCGACCAAGAATGCCACAAGACAAATCCAATAAAGGGTAACATAGTACAATACTCCAATAATGTACAAATCTTGCTTAGGGAAAAATGAAAGAACAGAGAGTAAGAGGGATAGAAAGTCCATCGTTTCCTTTAGAAAAGATATTCCAAACAAAACTGCAGGTCTTACCTTTATCAATTCATCTAAAAATCCACCGATGGATTCTTTTTGTGAAGGTAATGGTTGATGACATGCTCCCTTTGTTCTTGGATTTTTTCTTCAAGAAAATCTATTTCTCCTCCTCCTCTTTACAAAGAAATAGTCCTTTCATTCCACTTTCCAAACATATCAATCCCCAAAATGTTCATGACTCTTCCGAATAAGAGTGGCTCATAGTCCTTCTATTACCAGACTTCGAATGTTATCAGACAGGCCAAAGGTTCAAGCCTCTAATTCCTCGAGCCTTGCCTGCAAAGTCTCTACCAAAGGCCCACGAGATTCCTTCCTCTACCCATCCAAAAATAAAACAAGTCAAAAATCTCCTGTAAGCTTCTAATTTTGTTATATTTTATTTTTTTAACCATCTCATCACAGTTTGCATGTAAAAATTTCTATCCTTTGTGCTTTTCTCTTTCAATATCGTCAATCCTCATTCGTTTTGATATTCATTTTTATTTTTTATTTTTATTATTTTATCTTCTATTAATACCTTTTCACATTTTAGTTCAAAAATCTTATTTCTCTATTTCAAATTACTTAATTAGAAGAATTATCTTTTCTTGCTTTATTCACCTTAGTTTGAAAAAGCTTATCTTCAAGGTTTATGGGAAAACACGTTTTCTTTCATATCCAAATGGTTATCTTCCCAACTTTCATTTTGCTTTTACTATTTATCATTCATAACATTCTATTAAAATTTATTTTGTTTTAAATTACATTATTTTCTCCCATTTGACAATTACCCCCATGAGATATCCAATTAAATATTAATCTAATATTTTACAAAATTGGCTTATTAATTATTGTTTAAATTTAAATTTTATTTGAATCATTCCTTTAGCAATTGTAGATTTAATTAACTAATTATACCATTCCATTTAACTATTAATTTCACCTCACAATACATTAACACAACAAAACACAATAAACACATACTCAAATACACGAAAACGACATGACCACCAATCAAACAACTTACTTGGATGTCAAGAACAACTGAAACGGAGGGACACTACATGTACAAATTCACACTGAATCTAGGGACCCTTATAACAAAATGTACTTAAATTGTACCTTATTTAGGGTGTTGTAAAGTGTTGTATTACACTTTCACACTTATCTAGGGTTTCATTAATTAATTGTGGCTAATTGAGCTTAATTAGCCCCTTTAATTCAAATTTAAGCCTTATTAATAACACCTTTCGAAGGATCTATCCCAACACCTAATAATGACATTGCATGAAATTTAATTTGGAAAATTTGAGGCCCTAGAAAATGGTGCTAGGACCCATTCACTTTTAGTGGCGAATAGGTCCTCTCCACATAGGACACCCTTTTCTTTACATTTTTGAGGTGGATTTTTTATGTTATTTCATCCCCCCAAAGCATGGTCCTAAAAAGTTGTGCTAGGACCCATTTTCCTTTAGTGGCGAATGGGTCCTCCTCACATAGGACACCCTTTTTTGCATTTGATTTTAGAGGGGTCATAATGGTTTTCAATCCTAATTCTAGTGTTGGCTTGAATTATTTAAATTTCAATGTTAATTCTTAGATTTAGTATAAATATAAGGTTAATTCACATAGTTTCACCTAACAAATTTGAGAGAGAATCCTAATACTTCACAAGAGCATTATAGAGAACTTCAAGAGCATTTTCAAAGGCATTCAAAGGTAGATTATCAAGAGTTCATTGTAGCAATTCGAGATCATTGTATCATGTCAAAGGCATAGTGCATTCAAGCATGTTGTTGAGCTAAGATTTTTCATGTAGCATTGAAGATATACTTCCAAGAATTGTTTCATATCTTATTTGAGATAAAGATCTATATTCTTCATGGCCACTTCATGTTTGTAGATTTACATTCCAAGGAAACTTTCAATGTATCAACATTTCATTATTTCATGTTCATGCTTCAGTTTCATTATTTCATCATTTGGTTTAATTACTTAAACTAGGTTTGACTTAGGAAAACCCCTATTCACTAACAATCAACAAGTTTTTCTCCTCTTGAATGTGTGTTTGTAGATTTATAGGTCAAAGATCAAGTGGAGAACAAGTTTGAAGCAAAATTGTCAAAGTTGTCAAGTTGCAAAAGTTTCCATTCATATTACAAGAACTCAGAAAGAAGGCTGCATAATTTGTTAAAGGTTTTTAGGAGTTAATAACCAAGGATCTGAGAGTGCAAGCATCAAGGAACATAACCCATATCTCAATTTCAAAAACCCTAATAGGGATGGTCCATTCACCACTAAAGGAAAATGAGTCCTTTGTGACCTAAAACCAAGCTTCTTGCAGTAAGGTACACACCATTCTAGCCTCTCAAAACTTCCCTCATAGTTGCTATAATAGTTAAGATTGATTTTTGGTTATCATTAGCATCATATCATACACAAAATCATATGTTTTAGGATGAGAATTAGTCCAGTCTATCATTTTGATTTTGGTAAACCCTATTTCCCCCCTAAACAAGGGGAAAGTGATTTAATTAAACTATTAAGTATTAATAATTTAATTGACTTAGGGGAATAGGGTAAATTAGTGACATAATTAAATAATTGACATTATTTAATTAATCAGGGGGAATAAAGATAGATTAGGACTTTATTAAATAAATTAAATTTATTTAATTGATCAAAGGTGATGAAAAAGTGAATTTAAATAATGTAATATTATTCAATTAATAGAGTAAATTAGGATTTTTTATGTATTTGATGTGAAATGTAGTGATACTAAGTGATAATGATGTCGATGATGAGAAAATGTCATTTGGGATGTGTGATAAGTGTCAAGTCATTTTTACATGTCTACAATAATATGATGCAATAATCATGTAACCTAATTCTATCATCACCAAAGAAAAATAGATAGATTAGAAATCAACCTTCTCTTTTAATCACATTGAACACAATAGTTATAATTGAATAATCATTGTAAGTCATCAAAGCCCTTATATGTATACACTATATTTCAATATTAATACATCACTTCTTGATCATTTTCTTATGACAATAGTAGATTACATAAATAAATATATCTAACATTGGTAATAAAAATAAAATAAAATAATTAGAAATTGTTGCTTAAGTTTCACATTTTTTCATAAGAATTATAACTAAGTCAATGGTACAACAACATAGAATGCTACTTTACCAGAATAAGAATGATCACATTTCATTTAATTAAGAAATTTCAAGAGACTACAAAACTCCAATATAGATATTGTAAGAGTATAATTTAAACCACATCGTTGAAAACAAAATTATAGGGTGAAAATTCAATAATATGTCACCCTTTTATATAACGAATAGGAATAATTAAATTTGAATTATATGAAACTTATATATATTTTAAATTTTGAAGTGACATAAAGTAATATAATATAAGAAAATAATATAATTTGATTTTGTATTTAAAAATAATAAATTATAGGATTTTTATTTTTTGTAAAGGTAGTAGTAGTATCTAGTTGTTAAAAATAGTTGTGAAATTGACTAGTAGATAGTATGCCATAGTTTTTAGATAGGATGCCATAGTTTTTATAGAAAATTCAAATTTTTATCTATGATTTTTTTCATATTGTGAATCTTGAAATTTAGAACATGTATAAAAATAATAATTATGATAAATAATTTATTTTTAATAATTTTGTAAATTCAAACATGCTAAAAGATAAACATGTTGCTCATAAATCACTTTTTCGATGAATATTTATCTAAAATAAAATTTATACTAGTGAAAGAAGAAATATGTTTTTCTATTGTGGCATATTTTTCATATTTTGAAAATAAATTTATACTTTTATTTGAGAATGCAATAAACCTTAACTTAGGGTGCTATTGAACTAATTGTGATGAAAAAAAATATATATACACTAATTAAAATATAGAAAAAATATTTTTTCAAAAAAGACACTTTTAGATTTATAAAATTACATTTTTGAATTGTTATAAAAATATTATTTACATGAATAGAAGTTACAAGAACACTAAATTTTTCAAATAATTAAAAATTATAATTTGACATCATTTAAGTGATGTCATGTATGCATCTAGTAGACATTTCTAACTAGCAAAAATTTAGCCAAATTTATTTTGACTTAAACATATATAAAACATAGAACATATTTATAATTAGAAATGGCATTTGAGTTAAAATAAATAAATTTAAGTGTGATGAAAATCTACCTTGAAAAGTGACATAACTTTGGACTTTCACTCTATAACAAGAGACTATCAACACAATCATCCAAAAAGGACATAAAATAGATAACATGCATTACTAATAATTATATATAAGGAAATGTGTGAGTTATTGAAATAAAAAGAAAGCATCCATATACTATAAAAGGAACTCAATATCCAAGATTAATATCACTTGTAATGTAAGCTAACTTACAGATTAATATTAAAAATAATAATTAAGGTACATCTATGGTATGCATCTAAAATAGATAAAGTGAGTGTGAATAGACTCACAAGAGGGATAGACATTACATAAATGTTGTATAGACCTATTTTAACATAGAGAAGTATACATTAGGTGTGGATGCTTTACTTGACTTCCTTTATTATTCATCCTAAGTTTCTAGATTTTATTTTATTTTTTAATATTTTTTTAATCTTTTCCTCTCAAATTGGAGATAGTCTATTATACACATGTTTTTAGTGAAATAAAGCACAAGCTATAATAAATACTTATAACTCTAAATAAATTAAACCTAGAAAATAAGAGTTGAGGTTGAAATATATATTGATATTTGAGTAAATTGAGAATTAGAAATAAAATAATTAATGGATAAGGAGCATGTCTAGGTTTAAGCATGATTTCATCTTTGATCTTTTTGATCAACTAAAAATCTATGACAAAAGTTTGAAACTTGAGATTTGGAGACTTTGCTTGGAATAAGGTTATGCCTATAGTTTTGTCCTTGGGAATTTTGTTCTAGAATGGCTATGTCCTATGCAGATTCAACCTTCAAGATTCATTGCTTGTTCATATGCATACATATGAAAATTTGTGGTTTATATCTTTATGTACCTATTATAGATAAAGAGGGTATTTTAAATTACTTGATAATAGTGAAGTCTTATGATTGATGTGCAAACACTCAAAACATGCCACATAAAAAATAAAAAATGGTAAAATTGAACTTGAACTAATATTGATGCAAGTGTGATTGAGTGCTCTTGTGAATGTATTTCTCCGTAGAACCAACAATTCTAAGTAGTCTAGGATGGTGTCCTTAAATATAAATAATAGACACAACTTGAGACCTTTAGCATAAAAGTCAAAAATAATAATCATATTCTAGAAAAGTTGACTTGGGAAGTGAGATATTAAAAATAAAAAACTAAAAGTATGAGGCCATAGAATGTCGTCCTATATATAAGGGACATAATTGTGAATGATTATTTTTCAGGAAGAAAAAACCTGAAGAAAACAAACTAGTCTTATTCTAAGGTTATTGATTAGTCAAATTTGGGTAATAGTGAACCAAATGAATCAAATTGAATGCTATGACCAAACATTTATATCATCCATGAAAAGGTATAAAAATAAGAGTATGAGTGCAGGGTATGCACTTTTAACCCATGAATTTTATCCCCACTTTTATGTACATGCAAGTCTGATATGAACAAGCATGTCAAGGTAAAAATGAAATAAATAAGTATTCATGTAAAGATTATATTATTATTTTTTATCCTAAATTATGAAATATTTAGAAAAAGAAAATATCCTTTTGTCCCCAATATGTAAAAAGTATTCATTAGCCTTATCATACCTTCAAAGGACAAGCACCAGCCTTTGAATTATTATATATAGACATATATAATTGGTAATAATATGTGATTTTAAATATATAGACTCAATATATGTTCCAACATATTAGAAGGCTTTGCCAATTACTATCATATATCTTAATTTTTAATTAAGAAAGTTACCCAAACTAGTTTAATGAAATCATCACAAAAACATACTCTAGGGGAAATAAATGTGTCTTCCTCCTTTAATCTAGATCAAATGGAATGATGAAATCTATTCAATAAAAATAAGATCTAGGTAAATGCTATGTAATTGTAATAACCAGTGAGAGAATAAATGCTCATTTGAGGTAGTGTGAGAGATTTTGACTTTGCTATGGGGTGGATGGAACATTGGAACATATGATTTGAATTTAGAATTAATATGTTAGGCTACAAACAAGAAGATGCAATAGACATATGAAGGAATGTATGCTACTCTGCATCAAATCACATTGTGGGACCTAGTCTTGGACTAGATTGTGCAATATAGTTTGGTCCATGGTGTGGCTTGGTTCTCAACTACTACAATCCTCTAAGTATGCTTGTCTTTGCTTTTGTACATGTTTCTAAATTTCAGTTGTGCTTTGAAGCATAATGAGATTTGCTTCAAGACTAGGGGAAGCCCTTTAGATTGTCTCAATGGTAGTCAAGAATATTATAGTGAACGTAGATCTCGAGGTATATTAAACTAAGATAGTGCACAAATGTAAAAATGTAATTTAGATCAATCTTGAAATTTAAATAGAACATGTCTTTCTTTGTTTCGTATGTTTATTTGAATGATCTAAAGATTGTCATTAAATACATATCTAGAACTTTATTCCTTGAAACATCTAACACATGAATCAATATAACAATAATTACTTGTTGAAAATATTGATTTTTTAGATTATGAATGATAAAATTCAAATATAAAAAACTAAACCGCATTAGATACAATAATCTCAAAAATAATCTCAAATAGTTAAATGATGTAAAATGTGAATAATATGAACTGAAATGATGTAAAAGTACTATAATATATATTTTATACTCCAACAACCACATGCTATAGCTAAGCAAAGTAGAGCTGTGAAAGTGGAGAGTATTCCTTTCACTATCATCATGTAACTACTTTGATGTAGTTTTTGGCAAGCCTAGGTAAGAATGTTTGTTGACAAGAAAGCCATAGCTGTGATTTTTGGTATTCCTTTTGACTTTGTTACAGTGAACAGCTTCACCCCACTCATTAGCTTTGACTGTACTCTCATAATTTACGAGGTGACTTCACATGCAGGAATCTTTTGGGTATTGAAAATGGAGGAATAAGATGTTGAAATGTGTGTAAAATGTGTCCTCTCGCTCTGAATAATGCAAGGCATTTGCATAAGAGGTCAAATTCCGCTTTTCAAGTTGATCCAAAAGCTGATGCCTGCGACAACATATACTGTAGCACACTACTTTTTCAACCTCATTTTTCTTCTCTTGTGTTTTCCCATGAATTCAATGTCACACCTAAATTTTTTATCAGTAAAAAAATGATTTGTTATTAGATGTCAAAACAAGTCTGCCGATCTTTTCTTCAGAGAGATATATCGAATTCTGTGAAGAACTGGAAGTTCATGATTGGTTTCATATGTAAAATATAATAATTTGAATTGGAAATCTGATAATATATGCTAGTTTTTTTTAGCTGATCAAATGCTTTCTTATCAGTCACAAGAGAACATTAATGAATACCCAATTCTGCATTTGGTTATATATACAACATTGGGTGATATATACATCTTTTTCAGCAATGTTCAATGGGTGATATATACATCTTTTTCAGTAATGTTCAATTAATATTTTTTATGTTCTTTGGTCAAGATTATGATTGCACATCTATCAATTTTCTAGTCAGGTATTTACTATCATGTTTTTGTTTGGTCATCAGTTACTATCATTGAAAACATTCATGAATCCTCAATTCTATATTGATATATATACATTTTTTTATGGAGTAATGTTCAATTAAATTTTCTTGTATCACATTTTTACCATTTTGTTAGTTAAGATTGCAATTGCAAGTCTTTTCATTTTCTAGCCAAAACTACACTTACTTTCATAAAAAAATTATAGTAATTGTAAATAAGTAGAAAAAAGTATGGAATTGCAGTAATATATGTCATTTTGATTTGATGCACAACATGATAGTCAGACTTAATAATTAACAATGATGTTGATAATAACGATTTGATTTGAAAGGTTCTATAATTTAATATTTTTGTTGTGATATTCATTTTATAAATATTTGTTTCTTTTGGTTTAGAGTGAAGGTTTTCAAAGTATTCATTATGTTAAATTTATTTCAAGATTATATTTCCTTTATCTCTTAAGAATGTTTGAGTTTTTGCATAAATTATTTCCTCCATTGGTGGAGTCAAGATGTATGGGATATACATGCTACCAAATTCTATAGGACATTATCCCACCCTTATCCTTTAAACTCAACAAAACTTGATCTTTGATGATATCTTTTCTAACCATTTAATATCATAACTCGAATTGAGTTGTGAAAACACACACACACACAAGTTAAAGTTGTCTAATAGTCCTAAGATATGAGTTCACTGACTACGAGTATTCTTTTACTAACTAGGATAAAGAATATATAAGAATTCATTTCACATTTTCATGTAAATAATAATATTATTTTTCATTTACAGTATAGTAAATTATAATTTATTTGAATATCTATCATGAATATTTTAATGAGTGCAACAATTTTTTTTAAGTATAATCTCATTAAATCAAAAAATAATAATGGTTTTTTGTTTATAATGTGTGATAAGTTAAATAAAATAAATGATATTTAAGAGTGCATAAAAGATTCCTAATCTAACTTAATTTGATCATACATTACCTAGGATAAAAATAGACAAGAAAAATAGATTTTGGAACCTCCAAGTTAGAACAGAGAACTTCAAGCTAAGAATAGAAGATAGAAAAATAGAAAAACAAAGGGAACAAATGAACCTAGATCCAAGTGACGCAGTTTTGGAAAATGCCTCAAAATGTGGCTAAGACACTCATAAAGTTTGAAGGGAAGCCAAAGAGGTAAAAGGCTCATTAATGTGGGGCATGGTTGTTATCCTAGAAATATGGAAACATGGATGGTTGCAATTTCTTGGCCCAGGTAGAATATTTTAGGGTACCATGTTTGATAAATTGTGGTGATAGGGTGTTAGGTCCTGGTGCTGGGTGGCATAAGAACCAATCAGGCTGAATGTCGATATTTGGAGTAAAACCGTGTGAACCTCAGTTTGATTGGGGTGAATGGTAGAAAGTAAAGGCCTGAGGATTAGAAACTCCATGGAATTAGGAGGAAGTTAATTGGTAAGTTGATGTAAAACAAGGGCTTTATGCGCAGGTTCCTTATCAAGGGATACCAAAAATTTGTATAGCGATTCGTGAACCATATAGAAGTTTTTCGTATTCATGAGTGCAATGTTTTCAACTTCTTGATTGTTGGACAATGTAATGATCTTCAAGCATGAATGAACCTTTCACTAGTGAAAAAATCAATGCACAATAAAAATTTTATCATGTAACACCCTACCACAAAACCCTAGAGGACAACACGACACACCACATAAAAACAAAACATTTTTTTTTTGAAAGTGCAACATATTAAAGATTGTAAAGAACACAATAACATGAATTCTAACCTAAGTCCTCTAAGGTATGTGACTACGCTACTAGATCCCAACAACTAAACTAGCAAGAATGGTAAATCGTTACATTAAACAAATTCCAGTTAACAATATGAATTTCTTTTATTCATCACATATAAATGATCAACATATATGAATCAGCCATAACAAGACACCATTATAACAACATCAAAAATCATTAGTTAACAATCATATAATTAATATCAACTACATTTTCATTACAAGAGAGAGAGTGTTTACAGTTAATTACAACTTTGCATCATTACATCAATGTTTCCTCATGATCAATTGGGGAGATTATACATCAGAGTTAAATTACATGATACAATTGATTCCAATTTAGCACAAGTACATGAGGATATTTCACTCAAACTGGCACAATCACATAGGTCCACATCACCAAGAGCAGTCACCACGAACACGAACAACTACAAGGGAAACCCAATGGAGTACAAGGCACATTCCACCCGACCATGTGGAACCCTAAGGTCCACCCCCCATGCTAGGAGATAACACCTGGTCCCACAAGAACAATAACAAGGTGACCACAAACTGACATAATAGGACCAACAGACACTAAAACAACTTAACATCACATAGGGTCAAACACTGCTTCTAGAGGGCATCACACACCAAGGGAGAGAAAAAACACAAGATTACTAAATTGCAGAGGGAAGAGTGTCATCACATGGTCTAGAAATGGGTTACCTTGGTAGTCTAGCACTAGCCACCAACCCTCATCTATGGTTACATTGGCAGTCTCTCACTAGTTGTCGGTCCCCATCTATGGTTACCCTAGCAGTCTCTCATGAGCCGCCAACCCCATAGGGTGACACATGTTGAACCAATCTTCCATTCATGAGGATAAGGAAGATGGTCTTGCCAACTGGGCCTTCTCAACCCATCCTTAGCCCAAACGAGCACTATAGGCATGGGCGAAACATCCACTTATCTTGATTAATATGTGAACTACCCAACCCCCTATGAGCACAAAACCCACACAAGCTAATAATTGGTCATCAAAATAGTGTCAAACATGTTAGAATAAAAAATATAATGCTCCCTATGAGATTCTTTAACCAATTTAAGAGAAAACATGAAATAAACAAGAAACTAACATAATGAAGCATGTAATCTACATTAAACTAGCAAAACCTTCATCCCATAGGGGGAGTGGTGATCCATTGATGTGGAAAGAAGCCCTTTCACAATCCCTTGATAAGATTGATGAGTTGTTGATGATTCAAAGATGAAAAATAGCTATAATATAGCTATGAAACTTGAAAGTGATGGAAAACTAAGAATTCAAATGCCTATAGTGATAATGCATGAAATTGTGGATCCATATTATGAAAAGGATGCCTCTATTTATAAAAGCCAAGGGTTGAAGATTGGAGGAAATTGGTGAATGTGGGATAAATTGAGAGCTAATGAGAATGTTCCAAGTGTCACAATTCTATTGGATGAAGGTGGAGCATATTTTAGGAAATGTGTGAGTGGAGGAGGATGTGAGAGAAGTAAATGTTGTTGGTTGAGAATTTGAAATTGTTGTAAGAAGAATTGAATGAGATTTGAGAGGATGTAAGAGGATTTGATAGGTTGTAAGACAATTTATTGCAAATGTTAGAGGATGTGATAGGTTTTTGAAAACCAGCCAGAGGGGCAAACACGGGAGGAGAGTGATACTTACCCTAAAATAGAGAATAATATTTTATTTAAAAATATGGAACCTCTTCATTCAGGATCTTCAAATCCACCGAGCTCTATAATCTTTATGCCATCTGAAGTTTAATTTTTCTGAAATTGAGAAAAATCACTGAAATACAAAATCTTTCCAAAAAGTTATCCAAAATGACTACATATTACCCCAGTTTGGAACCAAAAATCGAGTTATAAGGTTTGTGGTTTAGTAAAATTCATTTGAAATTTAAATTAAGTCCATAAAAAATTAACACATTTCTTCCAAATAATATAACTTAAGGAAACACCTTTAAAATCAACAGCTAGGGATGCTACAATGATAATACCTTTTGACTTTCCCTCAAAAGGTGATTTGAACAAAGTAGAACCTAACTTTATTGCTTTGGTGTTTTTCCTCAAATTCCAGATAGCTCAGAATGTTCCTCAAATGGACTGGAAGGTTTTGGAAAAAATGAAAGTGGAACAGATAACTTTCCAGGCATTGAATGATCTTGACTTGATTATTTTTTATTTGCTCATTTTTCCATGTACATTCCATACGAGGTACATAATGCTTTAGCCAACTAGAGTTACTGAAATAGGGTTAGGCGAGAAAAACAATTTTGGTTGACATTCGATGCTGAAAAGGTATCAGTACAAAAAGCATCTACAAAAATAAAACAACAGAACATAAAGTAGGAAGCATATTTTTTGAACGATGGTTTTCCACACCACTTGGATGCTCTGCATGGACACCTAGAACCCATCACAGCATCTGATGGTTGAGGAAAACCCAAATGGTCAACCTCTGCCTTAGACAACTAGGATGAATCTTCCACAAACCTTCCTCTCCACTTCACCAGATATTCTTCCTACTGCCTATTTTTGGTACTCCTTCCCACACAGCTATCCAAGATTTCTTTTATCTCCTCCTTCTCTGAAGTAGGTGTTGGAATGCCACACTATTCCATTGTTGGTACTCCCTCTGCACCATCTTCATGATACTTTGTCAAATCTAAAATATTAGCTTGGAAAAGTGTTGGCTCCATGGTGGCTCCCTCATGCATTCCACAGTTTGGCTATATGCCACATTTCTGAGGACAAACCTTCATCTTTAGTTTATTTATATAGGTTCCCACTAGAAACCTTTCTTTTCCTAAGTGGACAATCACTTCATCACCAATTTGAAAATCCTTATAGCTCCTCTTCTGATCTGCCTTAGCCTTATACTGCACATTCATCTTGTTAATATGTTCTCTTACCTTCTCATGTATATTCTTGATGTGCTCTACAAGTCTT
>VDFB02138453.1:0-17954 GCA_007258455.2 Sequoia sempervirens
GTCCCGGGGCGTGTGCGCCCTCCGTCCCGGGGCATCTCCGCCTTGCTGGGGCGTATGCGCCCCGCCGGGGTGTGTGCGCCCTCCCTCACGGGGCGCATACGCCCCACTGTGGCACACCCCTTACCTTGCCAAAAAATCACATTTTTGCTGTCTTTTTCAAAAAATTGATCCCGACCCATTTCCTAATTTTTCCCCGCCATCAAAACCCATGTCTTGAAATTTTCAAAATTGATTTTTGATTTTTACACTGACACTTCCATAGGCCATAACTTTTGACTCGGGTGTCCGTTTGAGCTGAAATTTGACAGGGAGTTGCGTTATGCGATAACGAGTGGATTTCCAACTGGTTCCTTAAAAAGCCATTGGACCCCGTTTTGACCCATTTTCGGGGCCTGAAAGTTTCATCTTGACCCTTAAAATCCCAATTTAGTATTTTTTCCAACATTTTGAAAAATTGTTTTCACTCATAACTCAAAATGCATATCTCAAATTTGGGATGTTAGTTGGCAATTCATCCTATCTCACCAATGGGTATTTTTAAAAAAAAATTGGGACTCTCAAACATACGACCATGAAGTTTCCTAAATTGGAAAAATTTGACAATTTTTGAAAATTGCCAAATTTGGAAAAATCTGCTTGTCAACACCTTACATCCCTTAAGCCCCCCAACTCGGTGTAGAATCAATCCAATCATATCCTTCAATCATTCTAGTCTTCAATCCAATCCTCATCTGAGCTTTAATCTTATCCCAACCTGAGCTTAGCCAAACCCCTAATCTGGGCTTTCATCCATCTGTAGTCAATGTCTTTGGATACCGAACAAAGTCTTAAGATCCCTCCCTCCATCTTCTTCACTTTTGTCCTATTCATCTATTCTAATAAATTCATTCACTCATTCCATGTAACCATTCATCTACTTCAAACCCTCATCTATCATCTCAACACTTCATCAAATCTCCTATCATCTCTAACATTCATCAAACCTCCTTCTATCATTTCAAACTCTCATTCCATAATCTTGATCAATCATTATGAGTAATCTTCCACCTGTTCCCACCCTTCACCTTCTAGTTCCAAGAATCAATCATCTATCCATTTGGTCACCTTTTCCTCATCCAAATCCTTATCCCTCTATCCAATCCACCCAAACAATCCTTTTCCTCCCCCCATCCTCTTCCCTCCCCTCATCCCATCTCATAATCCCTTGTCATTAGTATCTAGCTATAGGCTCTTCCCCACGCAATCCAATGTCATCTATCTTATCATCATCACTTCTACTTCTTTTGCACATCTTTTCTATCTCATCGTTCATCACTTCATCATTCATCTATATGGCACGTCATTCGCCCACTTCATCTTTGATGATTTGGATAACTATCCCATCCCTGAGCTTTATATAGTCACTATCCTCCAATCCAATCCAATCCAACAGGGCTATCTTGTTCCGTCATGTCAGTTCCATCATTTTAACCCCTTATCTAGGGTTATCTCATCATCTTTCATCCATTGCTTGTCTATGGCCTTTTATCCGCCCCTGGGGCTCCTCTATCATCTATTGTCTATCATTCCATCATCGATCTTCATTGTCCACTTGGCTCCTCTATCATCTAGCATCGGTCTTTCTACTTTCTCCATCCACTCCTTTATCATTAGTCTTTGCTTTTGTCCCTTCAGTCCTTGTCATCTGTCATCAGTCTTCATCGTCCTCCTTTTATCTATGGTCTGTCGTCAACCTCTAGTCGAACTACGTTGCCCCTGCGCTTTCACGTAGGCAGGGTCGATCATTTGATCCGCCCCCGGGGTTCCATCCATCATCAATCTATATTGTCCACTTTTCTCCTGTTCTCCATCCTATCTTGGTCATCCATCCAAATCTCCATCATGGTCAGTCATCCGCCTTTTATCGAACTATGAGGGCTCTGCGCTTCCACGTAGGCAAGGCTAATCTTTGATCGGCTCCCGAGCCCCTAGGTCGCTAGGATGTGTTAGTCTCATGTCTTGTGTCTTGTATTCCTTGTGTCGTGTTGTTAAGCTATGCCCTTATCTAGCCAATTCTTTACAAACAAGATCCACTTGTATCATAAGATCCAATCAGTTTTGAATATCCTACGTCATATCGATCTTTTAGCTTAGTATCCATCATCGGTCTCAACAGGATGAATCCTTCCTAATAGACCTCATCAATCCCATCCATCCCCTTGATCCTATGGCAAAGGACGTTTGAAATTGATTGCGATCTTCTGATGCTTTTGGCTTTTGTTTATCATTTGAGCTCCCTATCATCACTTGTCAAGGCCGCCATGATCCATCATATTATGGTGTGTTTTGATTGGTCAACATAGGGGCATATCTTGATCTTTTGTTTGATTGTGTCTTCTTGTCTGTCCCACGTAGTACCCACCAAGATCCCCGAGGTCTTGTGTTATGCTGGGGCATCCTTGTGTGCTTCTGGTTATCCCAATACCTGGCCCGACCAACGTCATCGTGACTTTGGGGTGTTGGGATAGCCTTCTTGTCTGTTATGTGTGTTTTATGCATTAGACACTAATCCACCTTGGTTCTTCATACCCTGGCATCTTGTGTCTTATGCTATAGAAAAAATCAGTGCTCCGAAGATGGAAAATTGCATTAGGATTGCATTTCATTTTCCATTCTATCATGTATCCCCCCATCCATTCATCCTTCATCCTTATCTCACATCTTCATCCTATCCCCATCCATTCTATTTAGCCTGACTCATCTAATCATATCCTTGGTCTTGTCCCCAGTCTCGTTACTGGCCTTGACCCATCATCATCATCATCCATTATTATCATTCCCTATCCCTTTGGTGTTGTTTTGGGATGTATCCTTCCCTCATCAACAACACTTTCATCATCATCGGGAGTTATTCTTCCCTATCTTTTACTGGTATTTTGGGATGTATCCTTCCCTCATCAATACCACTCAGTGGGATGTATCCTTCCCTATCCTCGTGGTGTTTTGGGATGTATCCTTCCCTCATCAATACCACTCAGTGGAATGTATCCTTCCCTACCCTCGTGTTGTCTCGGGATCCTTCATTCCCTCATTGACAACACTCCACCTATCATCAACCTATTTTGGCTTGTACCTTAACTGGGGCAACATCACCTTTTGAAATCTATTTGTGCTTCATCCATCTCCATATCACTTACTCTCTTACCCATCACCTTGCATTATCTTTATCATCTCCCCTTGCATCACATCATCTATTTCGAGCGCACACACGTGTTCTCTTCAACCCGCATGTCCTCTCGAGGGGGCATCCTCAATCCCTACTCTTCATCTTTCTTACCAGTCACTCCTTTGAATGATTGGGGCATCTTTTCCAATCTAACTATCTTCTTCTAGGTTCTATATTTTAATATTCTTTGAAATGATGCTACTTCATAGCACCATCTCAAAGAGGGGCAAAATGTAGACATCCAAATTTGGACACTTAATTTATCCAAATTTATCACTTTTCGCCTAAACATCCTCTTATCCGAGTTAATTAAATAATATTCATTATTTAATTAATATCTTTAATTATGCCAAATCCTAAGGTATTTAATTAATAATTAAATACCTACCCTCTTAATCCTTTCATCAAATAAATTAAATAAATATTATATTTATTTAATTCACACATGTCATTTTCATCTAATCTAATCCATCTCCTAATTTCTTCATTAGGGATGTGCACATGCCTAATCCTTGATTAGGATGTGTCACATCCTCCAACTTTTGAAAGTGGCTTTAATCCTCTCGATCTTTACTAATTACACCTGAGCCTAATCATTCTCCTTTTAATTTTTATTCCTTTTTATTTTTTAATTCACATTCCATCCTTCCAAGGCTTCTAGAACCTTGGACTTGTCACAATCTCCACATGTGACCAAGTCCCACCTTTTTAGAGCCCACTTTTACCCTCTAGATCATCCTATGAATATATCCTCAACCACCTTTCCTTTTCCCATGTAGATTTTTGAGGAATTCCAAAATTCCTCAAATGTCCCTTTCACTCTCACTTGGGGACAAGGAATCCCTTTTAAGGAAATCTCCTCACTTCCCAAGGTGCATGTCCTTTTCCACCTCATGTACCTTCTTGACAACTCATCTCCATCTCATATCCCCTTGGCCACTTCACCCTCCACATGTCAAGATGTGAGGGCTTGTGGGTTCTCTACCCACCATAGCCCTTCATCTTGACCTTGTTGGATCAATCTTGACCATTGAATTCTCTAGAGAATTCAAAATCCTCTATAAATACCCCCTCCTCAAGGGCATTTTTATAACACTTTTTGATTGGAGCAACTACATGCTGCCCATTTGCATCCTCAATCCTCTACCATCATCTAGCCATCTTTTTAATCATTTGCACCCCTAATCTTGCATTTAGCCATTCAAACAATCATCTAAGGAGCACACAAATCATTCCAATAAAGGGCCAATCAAGGAGAAATCAACAGCAAGGAAGGTGAAATCGTTTGTGTCTTATTTCGTCCTTTTTCCTTATTGTTTATCACTCTTTTGGCTAATCTTGAGGTGTCTTTGGTATTTTATCATTTGCATTTTTAAGTTGTTTTGCACATCTAGAATAGGATAGATTCCAAGGTTCACACCACCAATTGATCCTTTGGCCTTCCTTTTCCTCATGCAGCCTTCCTTCCCATCGCATGCCTCCTGGTGAGAGTCAAACGCCTAACCACCGTATCAACATGGTGTTGCAACTGCCGTTGCACTACGGGGTGAACCCCCTGAGATTGTTTATTTTAATTACAAGTATTTATGTAATTGTGAAGTGTGGGGAATATTTGTTGTCAAGAAAATGTAAAGTCTTCTAGAGATTGTAATTGTGAAAGGGTTGTTGTGTCGATTATTCACCCTTGAGATTTCCTTGGGTAGTGCACGTAGTTGGGATTTAGTATTGGACATCTGTAGGGATATTTTATCTCTTATGTTGTGTTATTATTAGTTTTATGCACTGTCTACCCTTGGGTTATAGAATAAGTTATTGTGTTGTCGATAGGGGAGTGGCTTTCAACGGGGGCCGGGACACAAAGTGGTCCCAGGATAATTCATGTGAGAGTTAGTTTTAATCAATGGAAATTAAATAACCTATATTAGGGGAAAAGGTAGTTAATACATTTAACTTGAAAATTAGCCTCGCTCATTGGCTCAAGGGCTTGTGTTAGACTTGAGATGAGTCGGGAAGGCCTGGAATGGCAAGATCATTATCTTGTCTTCTCGAAAGATAATTGATTCCGCACTGGTGGGCATGTGGGGCCGGAGTTCGTGAGAGGTTACCAGGATAACCTAAGATGGGGGTCGGGACCTAGGAAGATCTCCTTTGGATAACGTATGCAACCTTTGTGATGACACTCCTCCTATAACAATAGTCGGTTTGTATTATATAGTGGTTGTTCTTGATTCAATGATTCTGGAAGCAATGCAACCTTATGTTTTGTGTTTACTGGTATAGTGTTATTTTTTATATTGCCTGTGTCTAGAGGTAGTAGGTTTGTCTGGGTTACCTTTTTACTATCTCCTAGCACGGGGGATGGGCCTACGGGTACCACATGGCTGGGTGGCATACACCTTACATTGTTGGGCTTTCTCGGCATGTTCATGATGGCGAGATCTTCTAGTTCGAAGAGCTCATGTGTTTCTGTGGATTTGTTACTTCTCTTATATTCATTGTATCAGTGGGACACTATGTATTTGTATTCCTCATTTGTAATCGAGGAGGATCCATGTGTTTTGTAACTGTATCATTTCTATGATCTATTCATTCTTGGATTATAATTGTAATTATCGTTTAATATGGTGTTGTATCTATGGAAATATGTTCATTACATTTCCATATTTAATTTATTATGCAATGGGTTAATGCTTTGATGTATGTTGTTTATCATGAGTTAATTTCATATGCTATGGTTAGATTAATTTTGTAAGTTTTGGAATTCACATGTAGACGCGTTGCATGGCCTAGAGGATGTATGTGTTTAGAGTAGATTACTTTACTTGTCATTGTTACTCTTTTTAAGAAAAAAAATTAGTTGCACTTTCACAGTGTTGCATCGTCCTCTAGGTTGTGGGGCGGGGTTTTACACTTGGTATCAGAGCCCAAGTTCAAACACTGGGTACTCTGGTTTCACATGAGCCCATTAGGCTGTCCTTGTTGTTTGCACTCTTATGTGTGTATTCCTTTCTTTGTTTTCTTTGACTATATTGAGTGGTTTATGTTTATATGTTAGTATGTATTTATGACATGGAGTTGTGTGGAGGTTTAACCACTCCTTTGTATAAAAGATAAATGATTTTCTATTCTAAATAGTGAAATATGGATTTATGTTGGGTGTATTGCAAGAAAAGCTAATGATGAGTTATGGATATATGTGATGTTATGAATCACATGGTTTATGGAAGTAAATTTGCTTATGGAATTATGTATGTAATTGTATTTCCCCTTGTAAATGTGAGAAACCAGTGACTGTACATTGGTTGAGTGTTGTGAATACCCCGTATTTGCTTTGTGGACTCATGGGATGGTGATACGGTGTACCCATCCATATGATATATGTTGTATTTGGTATGGGATCAACCATACCATTATGTGTGCTTGTATGTTTGTTACCTGATTGAAGGCCAACCCACGTGTGGTTGAAATTTATATATGTAAGAGTATCCAAAAAGATAGTTTCATAGATTCTTTTCTTTTGGTTCTCTAGCCCCTCAATCCATGAAGGGATAGTAGTAGCCACTAAGTTCCTTGGGCGGAGTGTGCCACATGTGCATATTGCGATGCAGAGCGATTTAGCTCAACCAAACCTGAGGAAACGTACCCACTACTTTCCCTTATGATGGAACAAGGTACTTGATCCATATGTGTTAGCCTAATCCCCACAATTTTGAGTACTACAAAATTGGTTTGTTAGTATATTCCTAGCCATCTGTAGGGACGTTGAGCTAGAATTGCCTGGCCGTTTGTAGGGGCATTGATCTGGCGTTAGCGAGTCAACCTCATCCCTATGAGAGGTGAAGCTCAAGCAGCCCCATATTGATATACTCATATATGCATTATATATACTGTATCTACACATGTTTTGACATGATACAATGGATACGATGCCACACCCCACTGATGTTTCAACACAGTGTCGATGATGATGTCATGTGAGTCGGGCTCGAGGACATGATGCCACATGCATAGACACATGAAGGTGCACTATGAGATTGTGTTATGATAGCCTACTTGTGTGATGAGCATTATAGGGCCTCACACACTTGTAGAGGGATACCCATGGTTGCTTTGACAGTACTTGGGTCAGTTAGCATATGGGTATGTCCTAGCCATGTATACCTCTGGCTACGGTGAGTACCTGTGTGTGCCTTATCCACAAGATATCGTTATGCGGGATGTGATTTGCATGTGCCTACTTCTGCTTTGCCACATACACATTTCCATGTGGCATACGACCAGTGCGTGCCTTCTCCGGCTGGTGTATAACCATGTCGCATGATGACGTGAGGCAAAGCATTGCTAAGGAGTACACTCTGTGACATGTGGATGGTGTGCTCACTCCACATCACATGTGGGCTACTATTATAGCTAGATGTTGTTTCCTCCTTGTGTGGTGGCTAGTATCTAGTCACGTAGTGTTGTACAATGTAATTTCGAAGATTGTGTACTTTCCTTATGGTTATTAATTATTTTTTGTTGATTGTAAGGTGGAAACCTTATTTATATTTGATTGTGATGGTTTAGCCACACTTTGTGATCTTATTTTCTCATAGCCCTCGTGGTTACATTTGATTTAGTGTTGATATTACATGTATTTCTTGCTTTATTGTTGAAATTGAATTTTTATTTGCTCTACTTTATGACTTTGGTGGCTAAACTAGTTTATCCTTATTGTTTTCAATGTTGGCCATGTGTTGTGTTGTGATTCCTCTCCAAGGACATATGAGGCAGACTTGGTGAGTGTATATGAGGGAGTAGACGCATGGAACTTTGAGGATGGGGGTATGTGAGGCTGATATACAACTAGGACCCACTACCCACCTATGTGTGATGACTATCTCTTGGAGGATAACCACCTTATACAACAAGAGATAGGTCATTATGGTCTTGCTTTTATGGTCTCACCATGTGTGTGTGGTTTAACACCATCAATCCACTGAGTGAGAGGTATGGATCATGTGAGATGGATACTGGCTTTTGACTCATGGATTAGTATGTTGCTTTTTGGTGTCTAGATGGACCCTTGTGTAGCCTTGTGATGTGATATTTAGTGTTGTAAAATGAATGAAGTGGAATGTCTTGTTTGTCAATGATGGTTAATGGATAAAAATGTGTGTTTGTGGGTGTATTTATGTTATGTTTATGGAAATGTAGCATTCTATTGTATTGATTGCTTAATAGTATACGGGATGAGGAATTGTAAGTGAAGGGTAAATAAAAAGAAATGGTAATGCATTTGGAATTGAATACATTTATATGTTTTTTGAAAACATGAGATGGTGTGTATTTCTGAATATCAAATAATCATGTGATGTGTTTTCTTTGTATGAAATTTTGAAGATGTTTGTATTGGGAATAAAAATTGAGTTAATCGGAGTACCTGCTATATTTGTTAGTGTTAAAATAAAATATTTTACTGTAAGAAATGTATGGATTTTCTAAATAAAGATGGATAGAAAGATATTATTTTCAAAAGTGTAGCCAGATAATGATTTTAATTGTTATGATTCATAAAGAAGAGGTACATTAATTATAGTTTAGAGAAATTTTGGGACTAATGTGTTTATGTTTCCATTTTGAGCCTTGTGACTTCCAAGAGTAAGTCAATTTTTAGGGGGGGAGAATGTAGTTCCCCTCCGTTCTCACTTGGGATGTGTAGGTAGTCTAGCTAAGGAGTTTGAAGAGGAAGATGGAACAAGAGCTTCTGATGGTACTTTTGTGAGTATGATGCACATTGTTTTGTTGTTATTATGATGCAAAGATTTATTGGGTAGTTAAGTGATGCAGTAGCATGTTGTGAGGATAGGTGGAAAGGGTGGCATCGTACCATTGAACGTATGGGGACATACGAGAATGAGATACGATTGCTACAATTCCTTTCCTAGTGCCTCGACTATTATGAATGTGTACTCTAATTTGTATGTTTGAGTGAACAAGTACAAGACATCGACTCCACCTAGATTCACAAGTCTGAGCATGTCCATTACCCAATAGTAATGTTGATTGGGAGATAGTAGCAGGTTAACCTAGTCAAAGCTTTACCCTAGTAACAGGTTGGACGCTGTAGATTTGAGATTTTTACCTTCTATTTTGATAGGGAGGACAATGCAGGATGTAGATGTCCCCATGGCACATTGTTGTCCACAAATGAGGCTTTGTTATTTTGGGGGAAGAATCTATGAGTTTTCTAGTTTTTGATTCTATAATCTATAACTTGTAACTTTATCACTAGTTTATGTTATTTAGCAATTTATCATTCTTGTTCTTGGTAGCTTAACATCTCACTTAGTCAAGTTATTCAAATATTCTTTATTCTCTACTCTGTCACTTGAGCTTTGTACTTTGAGGTAACCGAGGGCTATTTTCTCCTTGTAGACTATGTTTGTCTTGAGTCTCAAGAGTAGCAAATCCCCTCCTTTACATTTGGTGAACTCGACATGAATGAAATCATGTCAGATATTTTTCTTCAAAACTTCAACACTTTTGATAATGCATTTTCTAAACAATATTTTGATACATTGGATGATGCTTTGGATGATTTCTTAGAGGTGTCTCCTCCTATCCTAAGATCTAATAAACAAACTTCATCAAAACTATCTTCTTCTTCACAATTCAATGGGTTTGTAAATGTGTTCGCAATATATAATTCCCCTCAAAGGCCTAAGAGACTAGTCATTTATGTGACTTTGACTAGCCCGTATCCTAAAAGAATTCATTCTATTTGTGGGGTTCCTGTCACAAATGACATGTCAAACCTTTGCACAAGGTTTATATAATCTAAGCCTTCCTCTTATAGAACAGTAGCCCACACTTATATCAGTAGAAGAATAAAATAAATTTAAACCAACCTACTTCTCTACCACCTTCTCAACCAAGCCTTCCTCAAGACCCTAAACCTGCAATTAAGCCACTTAGTGAGTATGACCTTGTAGAGCAACTTTGTGTTACTGTTTCCAAGTTATCACTTTGAGATTTGCTTCAAATTGCTTTAGTTTATCGAGTTATGCTTCAGGAAGCCTTGTAAAATATCCTCTTTCCTTCCTCCACTAGGCTGATAGATGTTAATGCGCTAATAGATCATATTCATGTAGATTCACTAAATATTATGTTCTATCCACATGAGCTCCTGCCTTTGGAATTACAAAAGAAGGAAGATCCTCTAATGATAATAATTTATATTAACAACATTGGTATCAGGTGTTCTCTTGTTGCTATTGGTTCGACTCTCAACGTATGTAGCATCAACCTATTACCTAAAATTAAGATTGATTCTTCTTCCCTTGTTGCTTCTTCTTTGTACATTTGTGGATTCGATAACATCGATGAACAAGCCTTAGGCATGATAATATTTCCTTTGAGGTTGGTACCTGTTACCATACTCACCCTCGTATATGTTATGCCAAGTCCATTACCTTACTACATTCTCTTGGGAATACCATGGATTCATGCTTTGGGAGCAATCACTACTACCTTGCATCATTTTGTGAAAATTGTTGCTAATAATGAAGTAATTACAATCAAGGTTGACCCTGATGCTATATGGTAGTTGTTGGTCAAGCCTCAGTTGCTCCAACTCTTAAAAAAAATATCCCTTCATTATCTTCTAATGCATTGAAATCTACTCCTGTGGCAGCTATTATAAAGGTTCCCCCTAAGATGGATGTCCCTATGGAAGATCATCCCAAAGAAGAGAATCCTAAGTCTATCTTTTCTACCTCTTATTCTGAATCGAACACATGTCTTGGTGATGATTGGGGATCCTTGGAATTTACCAAATACTTTATTGGGGAGTACAAAGCAGATCCTATCCAGCTAGACTTTTTGAAAATCTCATACACCTCTGTCGAGAAAGCTTATTGTCCTTCCACTAAGGAAAATGATCATGCTTTTGCTAAGAAGGATGATCACACATTTTCTAAGGAAGATAATCACGCTTCTACTAAGGAGGCTAGTGTTTTCATCACTGCTAAGATGATAGATGATTACATTCCTGAGTGTGATACTTATAGTTGGGATGACACTCTTTACATTGATCCTCCTCCTTCCTAGGAATTACAAACATGTTATGGTCTAGGTTTCCATTTCCTTTCTAAACATGGTTATGGAAGTAAAGGTTGTGGATGTAATGAACAAGGAATAAAAGTCCCCATAGAATTGATTCTCATGGGTATAAGATATGACTTGGATACCATCATACAAAGTCTAAGGTGAAACCATGGTTGAATGTTAACATGATTTCCACCAAAGCTCCTTCTCTTGAATTAGTTCATCCTGAGTTAATTGAAAACAAGTTAGAGTCTAATGAAGTTCCTCTAGATGTCTTCTCTTCAGAGGAAGCACTCTAGAAGAATTATTTTGTGCCTACTCTCACTTACCTTCTTATCACCATAAACGATGATTCTTGTATTGCTTGAACAAACAAGCATATTTTGGAGAATCCATTATGAGTATCAATGAGAAGGCTCCTTTATCTAATATGGATGATAATAATCCTACACTTCATATTGAAGATAGTAGTACTCTCCTTAAAGGGGATATTTCTGATGTTCTCATCCAGATCCTAAATCCTCTAAAAAAGTGATTAAGATCAGACAATGTCTCTGTTTGGAAGAGTCTAAACAACATGTTGATTTATTGCATTCTCATCCTAATATTTTCACTTGGTCATATGAGGACATGCCTGGTATTGATGAATATAGAGTAGTTCATAATATTTTCCTATGTACCGATGCCAAGCCCCCTAGTCCAATGTCATGGAATGCAACCAAAAAATACATGGGAACCTATCTTCCAAATGCAAAAACAATTTTCCCATTTTTAGGACATGTTAGGACCTATAATCAATAATTAGATTTTTCTAATTTTTTATCTTTGTATTAGGTATTAGTAATAAAAAATTACATGCATATTATATGTAAGTTGTCCTCTTGAAGATACTAACAATATATTATAATGCGACTATGTCATTTCAATGTAATATTGTTCATGTATTCTCATTTAAAAAATAATAATTTTGTATTTTATTTATCTAGCTAGTCTATTGTAGGAGGGAATATAAAAATAGATGTGAAGAAAACATTCTTTGATGAAGACTTGGAGAAATATATCCATGAAACAACTAAATAAATATGTAAAACATAGAAAAAAGTGATCCTAAGTCCTAAGTGCTTAAAACAATATGATTCAAGGCCTTTTCCTAGGGTTTCATTGAGATGGAGATCAAGAAGGTGTATAGATTGACTTTCAACCATGAAGGTGAGCCAATCAAACCTGGATATCCATCAATTTGGGGACTAGAATGGATTGTAATTGATTGACTATTATTAGTTCTTAATTAGACTATGTTCCTTAATATGTAAATTGCAATAACCTAACAATTAACAGACTAAAATAGTAACTTGTATGAAGGTCTGGGAAGTGCAAAGCACTGTGTACCTGTCCTAAAAGTTAGTTTTGATCATTGAAGCGGGACAGAGTTTCCCTATGGTGTATGGGTCCTTGTACACCTTTCTAGATCTATTTTTGAGGTCCTTTGATGACAGATCTAAGATTTTGATTCCTAGTTGCAGAGTTGTCAGAACATTATCTTATAATTTTGTAGGTGAGTTTCTGTTAGTTGACAAGATATAGGGCTTCAATTGAAACAATGGGAAATTTTTATTCAAGCTTCCTTTAATCCTCTCAAAACCTAAAATCTACACATTCACAAAGAGAAGAGATGTTTTTCCATTTAGGGGCTTTCCTTAGTCAAACCTCATGTTAGTGTTTCCACTTCCACAATGGCAATGTCAATGATAAAATGATAATGAATAGGAAGGAATGATGAAATCATAAAGTGTTGCAACTCACCACCCTTCAATGGCTTCCTTGAAGGATCTAATTCATACACATCACCTCAAGGTATTGTATCTTGCTTACTTTATTTGCTTGAATGGTTTAGAGACCTACAAAAGTGTTAGCCTTCACAAAACAATGATAACATGGACACACTTAAACTCACATAGGATTTAACATGATGTTAGGATATTGAATTGTTGCAATAAAGCTCTGAAATGCTACTCTTGACTTGATTGATAGTTCTCTTGATAATAATTGATCATAAATTCCCCTTATTAGATTTCAAATGGTGAAAAAGACTAGGTATTTATAGACATTTCTCTAATTTCCCAAAAATTAAATCCTGATAGTTGATATTTGCTAGTTGAATTTTAAATGTTAAAATATTGACACTGACATATCCAAAATTGGTCCCTGAAAAAATAGGGGGACCCATACGCCCTAGGGCGAATGGGTCTTGGTCCTATTGTCTAGGATATTAAGTGTTGAGGGAAAAATATTAATTAGATGCATTTGTTCAATGCTTGCAATTTCTTGGAAAGTGGTACAAATAGGCTATAAAATGCACAATTTAGGAAAGTAGGGACCCAATTAGGCTCAATAATTTAGGGGGAGAAAAAACTAGTGTGAAATTTTCAAAGGTGACAATTTTTTATGCTACATTTAGCCCCCACTTTAGTGAGAGTATGAACATACGCTATAACTCACACTAAAGTAGAAAATTTATCTCAAGAGGGGTTTGATTGTCCAAATGTTGAAGATATAGGATGACTAAGGATCTAAGGGAGTGTGCAAGCCCCCAAGATCCAAGATCCCATGGTAAACCAACATAATCACAAAGGAAAACACATGTATGAAATGCAACAAGACAACATACACAAACATACATGTCGAAAAACACGAAGCACACATGATGAAAACACACAACATAACATCTAAATGAAAATAAAATAATCACAAACATGATGCAAATACGATGCAAACATGAAGATAACACACAAAAGACACACAACAAAACACAAGGTTAGTGCTAAAGGATTCAATTTGATAAAGCAAAGAGACCTCAATCTTAAATTGTCTCAAATACTAAATGTCATCCATCAAATAAATGTTAGTTAAAAGAATGCTCCCACGAGGACTAGAAAGTTGTGTTATGCCACATCACTCATGAGCCACGTGGATCTACTGGCTAGCAAGCTGTGTTATGCTAGGTGCTCACACAATATGATGGCTTCCATAAGGCTAGAAAGTTGTGTTATGCTAAACACTTATGAAACACACAACTCCACTATCAATCAAGTTGTGTTATGCTAGGTGTCCATGTTAAAAGGCGTTCATGACCTACACCATAGAAAAGTATGATATTTGCTAGGTGAATCACAAACTGGAAGGCACATAGGCAAGTGAAGTCCTATATTCACTAGGTGAGCCCCTAAGATGAGGTAGAAAAATGAAAAACAAACTAGGTCTAGTGAAGTCTGCTATTCACTAGGTGAGCCCCCAAGACAAGGTAAAAAATGAGAAACACACTAAGTCTAGTGAAGCCTGCTATTCACTAGGTGTGCATCCATGTCAACCATACCAAGATTTATACTCCCTGATAACTCTGATAAGGTGGTATGAAATGATCAACATGTTATGCCAATTCAACACTAAGTTTAATGCCCGCAAACAAAGTGAAGCAAAAATGCCAAACTCACCTAATGAGGTACAAAAACTCACCTAAGGAGGCACATAAACGACAACAAGATTTTTCCAAAACCTTAAAGGGTGTTGTAACAACACCACTAAAAAAGGTGATTTACAAAAACAGCAAAGGGGATTTGCTCAAAATTTTAAAGGTCACACCTTAGGGAACATCACACATGACATCACCACTAAGAGAGGACAAATCAAGGAATAAAAAAATCACACCTTAGGGAATACTAGCCATAGTATTACCAGAAAGGGGAACATCATATGCTAAGAAAGTCACACACTTAGAGGATATCAAGCCTAATATCACCACAAAAGGAGATACAACATAGATCGAGAAGGCCACACTTTGATTGCCAAGGTCACACTACCTATGAGATGTATGCTATCATCACTAAAAAGGTACCATTTCTCATGCAAATAGTGAGTGAGGGACTATATGCCCTCTCCCCCCCACCTTAAAATGTTAGTGTATGCATTTTACACTAAATTTTTAAGGAGATACAAAGGGATCCCTTGCTAAAAGGAATGCACCTAACACAAAGCTAACTAACCCCTTGCCCCCCAAGTGTAGGGATAAAAGGTGAGCCAAAGATGGAAGATGATATGCTACTCATTGCGAGATAGAATATGATGGCATAAAGCTTGGCTTATACCCCCATGCATGGTAGTGACTATGTTATAATACTACAACTATGACATGGAAAGGAGCAAAGTATATGAAAGCTAATCTATCATATGTTTAACTTGATCCCCATAAGGATCAAATTCTCTCAATTTCCTCTTTAAAGCAAAAAAAACATTTGTATGGTGTCCAAATAGTCTATGATATGCACAGTAGGATATATTTGTATTCTTTTGTTTATTGGTTTTTCATTCAGGCACAGGTGGTAGTGTAATTAAACCCAAGTTTAAAAGTGTAGATAATGCATGTTTAGTCTTGGATATAGGATGTAGGAAATGCAATTTCTTAATAGGACCATGGAATTTGTATTTCTTGGTTGGTGGAACAAATGTTTGATGCAAAGGTGGAGAACCTTCGTAACCTATTCCCTTAGGCTCTTCCGATGGTGTTTGCTCCAAGAGGGGATGGATTTCATGTTCATTCTCTATGTCACATCCTTGTTTCCTCAAGATTCTAAAACCTTGTCCATAATTTTATTCCAAATTAATGGGTGTGTTTGTAACTTTATGCTCATATGATGAGGGATTGGTTGATGTGCTTTCCTTGTGATTATTATTGATAGGTGACTCCATGCATATTGGTTGAGTTAGGCCTTGTGAGTCACTTTCTAGATGTAATCAAGAGAACATTTCAAGTGGTGGTACAGTAGGAGGTGTTGGTTGTTGATATGGGTGATTAGGCCATTGCATTGAGGGATAAAAGGCTGCATTATTCTCAAGGTTGTGCAAATATTTATGTATAAATTCATTCATGCTCTCTTCATCTTGTCCCAAGATATCTACATAATGAGGCATGCATTGGGAGGTGAAGAATCATCAATATTCCCATTGGCAACAATGTCATCACCAAACAAACAACTTGAAACATCCACCAAGGATTTTAGAGAAGTCATCATTTGAGAAAAATATTAAGCCATCATGATGATGCTTTTTACTAAGGTTTTGATTGTTATGCAATAGGTTTTTGGAAGATAGACAACTAATATGAATAGAGTGTCTTGAGAGGATTCTATCTCAAAAAAATTTGATCCAAAAGGAGTAGGATGATAGGGGCACACAAGGACGTCTATGCCCTGGCAAGTTTTCCATAAATTCAAAGTTTGACTATGTGATTTTGCTTAAGGATTCTAGGTCTGGTTGCAGATAGATTTGATAGTGAATATTTGTCTAGATTTTGCTTAATTTATGCCAATACAAGTGTGTAATTGTATAGGAGTGAATTTTCACCCTCTTGCGAATTCCCCTTTTACACCCTCCACTTTAGAAAAATCAAATTCGACCAAGTAATTCCACATCCTCATTTTGTACCCCTTCCACTTGGTGCTTATTTTTAGTTTTGATGGGGGAATTTCTATTAGGGATGCGTACACGACATGCAGACATCTGTGCGGTGTGCTATTGTCCTGATAAGATTCTTGCCTTTGGAATCTACAGAGGCATTATGTTCTCCATTGGCGATGAAATGTAACACCCTTGCACCTTCCTTCTGACCTTTGAATGACTCTTTCCCTCCCAAACCTTCTTCAAATGGCTATCTTTCACTTTCAATTCATCTCTTTAGCAATTCTTGATCTCCTTCACGCTTCTACACACCAATTCGATCATCTTCATATCTTTGAGCTACTTGTTGCACTAATGGCTTCATGTTTCCAACAATCACAACATCCTACTGATCTACCATAGAAGCTGCAACTTGACATCTTGTGAGACTACTTTTGACATTGTTGCAGCTTCGTAGACTCTGCCATAGCTATGGACTTGTATTCCTCTCTCATTGGCCTTGAGTGCCTTTGGTCAAGGGTGGTAACACTTTTGTATTACTTTGTTGTTGAATTTGAGTAGCTTAGTGTCTTTTGTAGTACTTGGTTTAATTTTTGTTCCAACATCATTTTCTTTATTATATTTCTATCTCTCTATCTATCTGGCTATTCGTGGAGGTGGAAACACCAAAGCGAGGGTTTGACTACGACAAAACCCTATACAACACCAACATTTTTCCTCTCTTGGCTATGTGTAGGTATGTGTTCGTGTGGAGCTTGCTAGAAAACTGGACTCTTTGTGAGTTGTATTCTCTCCTTTCTCATTCTTGTTGTTTCATAGTCATTTCTCTTGTTATTTTTATCATTTTGTCACTTTCCACTCTATTCATCACTTTAAATTTCCTTGCTAATATGTTAGTAGATTCCTGGTACTTTTATTATACATTTTTACTTTCTATTAGTACGGATGCTAGCGCCCCTATGAGATGCTAGCGCACCGCGCTGTCATCCCTAGCCTGCATTGTTGTCCTCTGGAAGAGAGCTTTCCAAGATACAGTTTGGGTTCCAGAAACCTGCTCGTTTAGCCCCACCAAAACTCTCGGGTTACTAGAGTGACAAAAGCACTTGAGAGTGCTCTTCATTCTCTAAACACTCGACCAACGTGAGGTAGACTAGGGCAGCCTTCCGCTCTTGGCTCTCCATGACCTAGGGCCTTGGTGTGGTTGGTCCCC
>VDFB02138454.1:0-18211 GCA_007258455.2 Sequoia sempervirens
CAGAGAAAGTGGAGGGGCGGTTACACGTTCATGGAATTTGGTCAGACGTGCTTGCCTCAATGCAGATTTAGCACAACAGTAATGCCTATATTCGCTCAACATCAATAAAGATTATTTACAAGGCAGTTACAATTTGGTTTACATGGGGAATCTCTCGCTGTCGACCTCTTTGAATGATTCCCTTCGTTGACCTTTGCATGACCACTTTGTTAGCCGTTATGGTGAATGACCAGCTGGCGAAATCTTCTCAATCTAGTGGCCTCGAATCATATCTGCATGGCATTATTAGTACACATAATAATCACATATCTATAACTATCTTAAAGAACATTCATTAATCCACATGTAGAATTAACACATATAGTCCATATAACATGTCAATTTCATTAAAGATTTGCAGAAATAAAATTAGACCCAATGTATATGGTTTTGAGGAAATATCTACATTCAAACATCAAGCTCCATGACAATTTCAACAAATAGATCCTAGAATTTCTATAGAAATTCAGCCTTGAAGCTGAACTCATCATCCCCTCAACCTAAGGTTTTGTTGGTCCTCTAGCAGGGGAAAGGTTGTTCTTCTGCTTAGTCAAAGCCCTAAAATTTGCAACCGCCAACTGTCCCACATCAATGGTTGTTATGCGTGAATCGGAGGATACCAATAGGAGCCACTTATTTGTCTATCCAATGGGTTACATTCAAATCACATGAAAATTTTGAAATTTTTCATAGTCAATTGCATTCATGAATTTCCAAAATAAGTCCTCATCATACACATAAAGTTCCCTCCTCATGGCGTCTTGCTTGTTTTTTGTCATAAGATTCATTTGAGTCCATCTAGTCTTTGATATTTCATTGTATTGCCCATATTGGCAAGACAGGGTGAAGATCTCCCCAACCTATATTTTTCACTAATGTATGTTGTTGCAAACTATTGGCAGGACACTTCTTTTGTTTTGGTGACAAAGAAGATTCATATCGGCATAAGAATCATATTTGGGATGAGGTCATAGCAAAATATTATCTTTTTCCGACTAGCGTATGAAAAGATACATCGGCATAGGTTGGGGCATCTGTGTAATATCATGGCGAATTCAATATGTCTTGCTGACTAGCATATAGAGGGTCATTTTGGCCAAACTAATTGATATCAACATGAAGTCATAGCGAATACATTATGTCTCGCTGACCGACGCATGTAGAAGTATATCGACCAAGCTAAAGGTATTCAGGATGAGGTCTTGGTGAGTTTGAATTGTCTTACTGATCGACGATGAGGATATACATTTCGGTAAGACTAAAGTATATCGGGGTAGTGTCTTGATAAAGGCATTGGGTCTTGCTGATAAGGCATAAAGGGGTTTCATCAAAAAGCTATTGGAGAGAAGCTATGGAGTCTTTCCGATTCAAAAGTTACGCTGATAGAGATGTGCATCACTAGGAGAAGAAGTCTTTGGTGTAAGTTTTGCTGAGGTTTGAAAGTTATACTGACAAAGTATTTCGGGGTGAGTCTCACCGAATGGAGCAATCCAGAGGAATGGGTTCAGCGAGACATTTGGTATTGGTATGAGTCTTTTCGAAGATTCATGGTCTTGTCGATGGATTTATTTCATCGGTAAGATGTATTTTATCAGTGAGAAATTCAATGGTCACACTGAAGTGTGATTTCATCGGTGAAGGGGTGATCTTGTCTCAGTGACTGGAAAATGCATTAAAGAACATATCTCGGTATAACATAATGAACTCTATGAAACATCTCCCTGACTTGGTAATGTCACAGTGACATGAAGGACAAAAGTGATAGTTAGCAGTATGATTCCAGATGTCGGTAAGACTATAGAATGTCTTGGCGAATGGTGTAATAAACGTTGCAAAAGGACTTCGCCCCAGATTTGAAAATCTCTCACCAACAAGACATTTGATGCGACAGTGCTAGTTTCAAACGAGCCTTCATTCATGCTTCATTAATGGCAAGATGGGGTATAACAGCGAAGGTTTAATCAATTCTTCAATTCAGGTGATTGAAGAATTGGCAAGGTGGACAGAGAACTGGGACATTTTTTAGTCTAAGAAGTTCAAGCAGAATACTATAAGCAAGTTCATTTTAAGCTTTCCACATTTTTAATTTTGTGATTTTGAAGAATGGAGTTTGCTAGTTCTGGAAAAGCTAAAAGTAGAAAAGCGGTGAGTAGTGGAGTCAAGAAGAAAAAACATTATAGAAGCTGGAGGCACTAAGCAAAGGTTAAATGAGGACTATTGATGATTACAGTTTAGGGCCTAAATCGAGTCTGCACACAACAAGGCGGAAAATTTGATAAATTGGATAGAAAAATGCAAGTTCATGAGTAGATGTCGGACCTAAGTAAGAGAATTATGAACTTTTCAATTTTTCACTATATCTGGGAGCCGTTTTAGACTTGGTCGTAATCCCATGGAAGTTGAATGTAGGGAAACTGGTGTGCCCTAACGTATTTGTAAATGCAGAACTAGTAAAATTGCTTGCAGATCATTATGATCAAATACATAAAGCTATATGTGACCCATTTGGAAAACCACAGATCTATGTGTCAAAAGAAGCATTAGGTGAGGTTTTCAAATTGGAAGGGTTTTGCAATGAGGAGATCAGTTGTGAAGAGTTGGAGAAGGAATTTTCAAGAATGGATACAATATATAAGGGTTGGAGGTTGCCAATTCATAGGGTTAAGCAAGGCAACAAGCCAGAACCTCTGCAAGATAGTGAGGGGCATCCTTATCATGTAGATTGTTTGAGCCCTATATGAAGTACACATATTTCTCAGTGTGTCAAGTGTTGGGGATGGATGCCCCATAATTCATGTCAATTGTGCCAATGATTATCACAACAGATATCTAGTATCATAACTCCACACCATTTGACTATGCCTCATACATTTCTAGGGGGCTTGATTCAGGATTGATGGCTATCAAGGGCGGATCATCTATTGTTCATCTCAGACACTATTCATTGTTGATGCACTTGGTGCTGTATTTTGGACAGGAGTTAGGAGTATGGCCTTCATAAATGAGAATTTCTCAAATTGGTAAGGAGGGTGAAGTATTGCCTGTTCAGTTGTGGACTGCTATTTGGGACAACAGGTTTGCTAGTTCTAGTTTCATTCATTTTTAAGAACATTTTGTAAAAACATTGTATAAGTTGTATAGATATCCTTGTAATTATTCATTGACTGATGAGATTAAAAGATTCCTTCAGCCAAAAGACTTCAATGGGCCAATTGATCATAACTGGGGAAACTAGTATTGTTTGGAGGGAGCTACAATGATCAGAGTATATGGATTTGAAGATGCCCCTTTCATTCTACCAAGGACAGTTCCAAACAGAGTTGCATATTTTGAAATTGTCAAACAGATGGATTACTGTAGTGTGATGCATTTCAGCTCTTTTGGGAAGCAGGCTTTTATGCCTAGTACAATGTGTTTTGGTGACTTCACTGTGTTGGCTAAGGAAGGATACAATGTGATCCTTGATAGATTGCTGCATTATAATATGAAGAGAGGACCACCCAGGAGGAACTTTGACCCAGAGGGATATATCAATTCTACCAAGCTGAAGATAAATTTTGGAGGGTATCAGCATGTACCCTATCCCTTTGATGACATGATCAAAAACTTAGATGAAGATGAAGCTGAAATGGTGGTTGAAAGGTATAACCAAGGGCTGCGAGATGCAGAGCTATTGTCTTCTAGAGAAGAGGAAACACCAAAGGATAATGTGCCATAGGGGAGACCAGAAAAAGTGTCCAAGTTGAGGACTCAGCAGTATGTTTGCCTAACCAGAGAATAGAGTATAGAAAGTGGTGATGTTGATGCAAGGCATATGGAATATAGATCATTTGTCTTAGATGATGAGTTTATAAAATTCCCTTGAATTCAAAGCATTCTTGTATAAGAAGAAGGGGAAGGAAATTAGAGAAAATGTTGATGATGTCACTTCAGGGAATGAAGAACAATTATTGGGCCAATTGAGAAAGTGTGTGGATGATGAAATGAAAAATATGACTCTTGAAAAAGGGAGGAAAATGTTGGAGAACACTGGTGTCATGATCTTTCCTGGCCTTGACTTAAATTTTGCATTAGTTTTTGATAGTTTCTTAAGGGACACTAATGCTACACACAAGCTTGATAAGGAAAAAAGTAGCAGAGGTGTATGCAGTGTCTAAGTACAATACTGATGAAGGATCATTGATGATCTAGGCTTTATACCTGCCTCACAGGAAGTCAGTGGTAATTGGCACAGAGAAGGCATTTGGCCATGTCATGACCCTAAAAGTTGGAGAGGATGATCCTATAGCTACTGCTGAAATTGGTGTCAATATTGCAAAATTGAACAAAGCACAAATTTAGTTGCTAATAAAAGAAAGAGAAATGTACAAGGAAAATAGTGAAAGAATGTTGAGAGAGAATGAGAGACTAAAAGATTTGGTTGGTATTTCAATGGGGCCAACCAAAATGCTCACTCAAGGAGAAAGCTCTCAGGCAAAAGATCATTGGGTAGGATCAAGTGCTTATTCTTAGGGAAAGCATGATGTAATTGTAGTAATTGTCAAGAAGAGGTGGGAAAGAATTTGACATCTTGGTTGAATAAGTGTAAGGAAAATACTCTCATACTCTTCTTTGCGTTGAAAGAGCATAAGGATGGATGGGCCGAATTATGGAGAAGTTTATGAGCCTTGAATGATGTTTCTAAGGTGCAGCGCTTGAAGGCGCAAATCATAATCAATCGTCGCCGAAAATTCTATATTGAGCTGCAGGGATGAACAAGGTTAATAGGGCTCACACTTCGCTTGTGATTATTCTTTGATGATAAAGAGGTGAAAGATGCCACTAGGTGGAAGAATGAATGTGAATCAATCTTTGAATGAAGTCGATGAACAAATGGAGGATACAACATTGGATGAAGTGAGTAAAAAATAATGGGATGAGATGGAATTCTGATTTTTAATGCTGTTGGAGATGCAGACACATATGAGTGCCAGGATTATTTAGATCATCTTGCTAAAACTCACTTGTGGATAAATAGAGCATAATTATTTTCTAATCCTTTTGTTTTGTATACATGTGACATTTCATTTTCCAAAAGGATGCATCCTTTCATATTCTCAATGTATAAATATCTATTTTGGAAACGAAATAGAGGAGCGATAAGTAGAATAGAATAGATGATAGAACATATACGGTGGAACACAGTGTTTCACAGATCTGAGACTTTGATGTATGTTTTGAAGTCATGGAGATATCAATGAGACTTATCTGATTTGCTAGCGTATTTCTGGTTTTAATTGTTTTGTTATGCCTATTGAAAGAGTTATTTAAGTTGTCTCTAAGATTGATGTTGTCTGGTTATTTAAATTGACATAACAAGTTTATGTTTGGTTTATCAGTATACATTTGCTATATGTGTGTGATTGGTTAATACGTTCTTTCAAGGAAGGATTAAATCCTTTTAATTAAATCATAATAATTAGGGAAATTCATCTAGATCAGTAATAAGAACTTAATAATCACAGTCTTGCATGTTTATATTAGTTATAAACGAAAATATGCCAAACAATTTGAATGTCCTCCAGAAAGAAGTCACTCATTGAAGATTTCATTTGACTCCATATACCCAATAAGGCACTAGTCTCTGCATTTCACCATTAAGATTCATTCATTTTTTCTTTACATCTATTAACTGAGCATATTAGGTTTTAGTTTTAGTATTGGTATACAATTTATACCAAATTTGATTTCATTTTGTCCACTTCCGTCTTCCATCGTGGAAAAATCATTGCAAGAGAAGAGGATCAAAAGTTAGAATGCGCTTAATTCTTTGGATAGGTACCCTGGTCTAGCAACTTTTTGAAGAGTGAAGGTCTAATCTTTTGACCTTGTCTGATACCTAAAACATTGTGAAAGCTTGGCAACCTTGCGTGGTTCAAACTGCATTTTGAGACTAAGATTGATCATATAATGTTGGCACTTGAGTGATCTATGACTCAATGGAGTCTATCTAATCCTTGATGCTTTTAGTGGATGAAGGCCATTTTAAATAAAATTGATATAGAGTAGTAAATTCATCCACATATCCTTTAAACATATTTACACTATCCTACAAATCATTGTGTGCATTGGCCAACTGGTTAGATGCAACATTCCATCCTTTTTTTCTTTTTTCTTTCTCAGAGCCTCTTGTTCTACCTTTTTCTCTAAGTGAGAAGAATGGTCTTTAAAGGAATCCATTAAAAGTTTTAACTTTTGTTCTAGAGGAAAGGAAGCATCAATGGTTACCTCTAGTAAACCCTCCTAAATGGTCTTCACAACATCTTCAATCAATTCACTCTTCTTTATATATTCTTGTAGAATATCTTTCCTTGAAAAAGCATGCATGATATCTCCAAGTTGTAGCTTATGAAGGGGAGAAGTGTTAGATAAATAAACCTTTCCCTCAAGGGTGGGAATTTGAAAGAATATGAGGTGTTACTATAGGTTGAAACAACATCTTCATTCCAATTATATCCATAAAAGAGTATAAAAAAGAACTTTGGCTTATGTCCTCAGAAGAATATTTCTTCTCAAGTACCTTCTCTTTTGCATCCTCAACTATCTGAGGATTATTTTGCACATTATCCATATTTTTTTGCATAGAAGCAACATTATGTTTTGAAGGAGGGAAACCAACTTCATTATTATTCACCAAAGGATTAGTCTCGTTATTTTTCTTATTGCCTTAAAAAATCGATCGATCTATGTCTTGAGTAGACACATCGGGTATATCTTACAGAATATTGACTTCTAGATGATCCTCATAAGTCACCTCCACCATCTTAATTTCTTCAAGGAGTTTGTTTGTCTATTCATCTGACTCTTTCTCTTCTTATTTTTCTATCTCCATACTAGAGACAACTTGTACTTCATGCATACCAAAGGCACCTTCTCCTTCTTGCAATATGTAGGGTCCTTGACTAGATGTGTTTTTCTCATTTGTGATTTCCAGATAAGGTACTTGTGGATCAACTTCACTTTGTAGATTATTAATGATTTTCTTTGTGGTTTCTTCCATTTCATTCTGGATCTTCTTTTTGACATCTTCATCTGGGCTCATCAATAAATCGATTCTCCTTTTGGTTCAGAGCTCCTTGGCTCATCTCCAAAAAATATTCTATTTTTCTTTTTGAGAGGCTAAGATCCTAGATTTGTTAATTTCTTGTCATTTCATTTCTTCATCAACTTTGATAGCTTCTTCTCTTCTCAGTCTCAAAGCATTAGCTAGGCTATCTAGAGATTTTTCCATAATATTATTCAAGAGAATGTTTCACATGAGAATGTATTTGATGACTTCTTTCTCAATTATTTTCTTTTATTTAGGAGGGACATTCAGATGTATCTCCACTGTATCATCTAGTAGACTATACTCAACAATTCCATTGAAGATGGCCTCAAAATCATGTGTGACCAGAGGGGTTTGCTCAACATCCTCATTTGTAATATTCTTCCCTGTTATCTTTTATAGGGGGGTATCTTCATTTTCAAATTCTTCAACATCATCTAATTCTTCCTCATTTATTTTCTCTGTCTATGCCTTTCATTTAGGCTTGACATGTCTAGTTTTAATGGACCTTTTCTCTGGAGGAGTTGCAGATGTAGCTTTCCTTTTACTGCCAATTGTTTGTGTGGACTTCGAGGGCTACAGAGTAGATGTAGCAATAGAGGAAGATCTACCTATTCTCCTTGGACCTTCACTAGCTTCTAGAGGAACAAATTTGGTAATGGAAACCTCTTTAGGGATATTAGATGTACTCATTGAAGAAGAACCCATTATCTTGTGGAGCTTGTCATTATCTTTTATCTTTGAATATCGTGAAGCACCAATCTCCTTAAGCACTCTTTTCACTTTCTTTTCATTGGCTTATTCTCTCTACTTCTTGTGAATCTCATCCATAATTTCCCTATATGTACAAAATATTTTTACTTTGGGATCCTTAGGTTTTTGACAAAAAAATATCTATATAACCTTGTAAAAAATATTCTCAACCTCATAGGGAAGCTTGGATATCCATGAGGTTCTAGATTTCACTTCCATAAAAGAATCATCCTCATTTACCGCAAAATTTATCTTATTTTCATACTTTTGGACCAAACTAAGTGGTATCCTATCTCTGCTTTGCATCTCATTTTTCAAATTTTTGAAAAATCCCCAATAGAAAGTAGTGAAAGCTTTCTCATTCTAAAAAAATTTCATATGTTGTTTAATCTATATTGCTACCAGAGTAAATTTGTCCTAGAATTTACCCTAAAAAATAGGTAACTCCTTCAAAAAGGAGAAATTAAGGCATTTAATCAAAGAACTAATCTAGATTTATAATTGGTTTATTTTGTTTTCCTTAAGTTCTCCATTAGCTTCTCTCTTAACATCTCACATAGATCAAAGTTGGTACCTTCTTTTACCATTTGAAGTGTGGCATGAATTGCAGTGGCTATGGCTAACCCCTCTTTGTTTGTGAAGTAGATCTTATATGAAATCCCCATTGATGCATATTGGGCACCAAGATCAATGATATCATTAATTTTTAGGGCTCTCTTGTTAAATTTAGCATCAATGAGCTCCATAACTATTTCATTTTTCATAGATTTTAGCATTAAGACTAGTTTGGAGGCACAAAGACTAGTAACTACCCTAATTGCATCCTTTGTGTGTTACAAGTATAAATTTGTTGGCATTGATGTCAACAAGATGTCTACAAATTTTTGTGGTCATTTTTGGGACAATGAAGAAGAAGCCTCTGGTGTGTTGTCATTGATGGGTATGTGCAGGATCATCATGGAAAAAACAAGCCCTTAAATGGCAAAAAATTCAAAAAAATTAGAATTATGCAACTTGACATAAAAATTTGAATAAGTTATCTATATTATTTCAAAAATATGTAAGAATAGAATCTATAGAAAATTGAATTTAGTTCTAAACTACTAGGTATATTTAAAAAAAATCATTTGGTGAAAATTTGAATTTTCAATGCAAGAGGTACTTCAATTTCAAGGAAAAAATAAGTAGGTGTATGTCTGACCACCCTAACCACAATAAAATGATAATTTTTTTTATAATATTTTAGATATAAGTAGAGGACTCATGTCCTGGATGTGATGCATATTTTTTTGTAATTTTTTCCGAGTAAATAATTAATTTTTTTTTTTTATTACAACTTTTAAAAAATATAAAAACTTGTATGTCTAACCACCTTAACTTGGTCAAAACTTCATGAAATTCATTTTTTTAATCCCATAGTATTCAGCATAGAATGTGACACATATTTCAGATTCAAAAATGTGACACCATTTGAAAGCTATAGATGTTTTTCAATTAGCCTATCACCATGACTTTAGTCATAATTCAAAGAGAAAATGAATAATAATTATTTATTAAATTCAAAGTAAATCATAATTTATATTGGTGGAAAGTTGAGAATCTCCTTTAAAACCCTTTTCATTTCATCAATTTTGGGTTAAAAAAAAAGGCATTAGCCACATACCCTACACATACCCATCATATCGCCACTTTTTAGCCCATCACGATCTTGCACATACCTTGATGCCAACATTGGTTGGTAGTAGTTTTGTCAATCTGGAAAAGCTATGTCTTTTTTATTTTGATCTGATAATTTGGTCTAAAAATTCTCTCAAGAGAAGATCACTTCATAGGATTTTACAATGATGATCGAGATTATTTGGTGCATCTCTGGACAAGTTTTCAGTGGTTTTTGTTGAAAGGAATGAAAGTTAAGAATGAGAATGTTCAACTTACAATATTCTACTAAGTATTTGTGCAATTGGCAAAAGCTTTCTTCTAGCTAACATAGATATGTGGTGTGTGCTTCGTTGGTGACTTAAAGAATTCCTTATTAGGTCCAACCTGACCTAATTTATGCTTTGCACATTTTGTTTTGATGAAAAAGTATTCTAGGTTGAGCTGACAAGCTACATTTTTTATTCAATATGTGTACATATAATTAGGCCAATCTAATTAATGTATGAAGTTGTAATAGTGTATATATATGAAATATCCTTTTGTATAGATGGAAAGAGATATAGATATAGATGTGTTTGTAGTGTGTGATAAGCAAAAAAGTAGTAAGTAGTCATGTGCATCTATTATGTGAAGTTGCATACTCTTAATGTATTTGTTGTGTACCGCAAATTGGAGTAGGATTTTGTATTGTGAAAGATAATCGAGCTGAAATCAACACACGTGGTAGTGTATTTCATCAGTTCAATTATTTTGCAAAGGAGCCACACTCTTTTTGTATTTACTTCTCTTGTGAGCCTTTCAAGGACAGTGAGTCCTGGTAGTGTGCCTTGTAATATCTTATAACCAATTATAACATATTGTGAGCTAATCCTCACCATGGTTTTTCCCATTTTGGGTTTTCCAATAAAAATTTTGGTTCCATTTGTTATGTGGTGTTATGCTTCCTTTCATGTTCTTTTTTATAGTTGTAGTTAAATATGTTTTGATAATTGAATTGTTAGCAATTAAATGGTTTGATAAAATACTATTTCTTCACCCTCTTAGTATTTGGGTGTTCAACAATTGGTATCACAACTTGGTTCTTTGGAAAAGGTTTAACAACTTAAGGATGATCTTGAAGTTTGAACACATGGCTGAAAAAGTATCTCATTCCTCTAGAAGAGGTTTGACAACTAGGAACTCCATTCTACCTTGAAGATCTGATAAAAGTGAAGATGAGAAAGAAACTCTGAAAGAAAACTTGAAAGAAGCAAATGAATTCATCAAAGTTAAGAGAGAAAATTGAGAAGTTCAAAGAAAGGCATAGAGAATTTAGTGATTAGTTGAAGAAAGCTAATGAAGAAATCACTAGACTAAAGGTGCAACTGGAAGAAAAGAAAAGAATTGAAGAATGTCAAAAAGCTGAAATTCAGAATAAAATTGATGAATGTACAAAGCTTGAACAAGAAGTGGTGACTCTAAGATCTAACTTGGAGAAAGAAAGAGCTCATGAAGAAAAATTCAAAACAAGTACTACAATGCTTGATGAGTTGATCACAATTGAGAAACCAGCTAAGGATAAAGGTGGTCTAGGACTTGAAGAAGGACAAAGTTCAAATGCAAATCAGATTCCCAATAATGTTGACAATCAAAGGAAGACTCAAGGAAATAATAAACAATTCAAGAACCAAAGAAGCAATACTAGAAGGATTCCTATTTGACAACATAATGGTCAAAGATACCCATCTTTTAATGGAATTTTTTTCTCATGCAATAAATTTGGTCATAGGGCAAAAAAATGTAGTAGAATGAATTAGAATGTTGGATTATTCTCTAAACTATGTTTTTCTTGCAAAAAAATTGGACATGGAGATACTGAGTGTAGAAGTTAGATAACGATGAATAGATTTAATTATGGTAGAATGGATCAATCTTTTCAAGGCTATTTCTATATATGTTATGCTTTTGGACATAAAGCTAACCACTACAGATCAAGGATAAATTCAAAATCAGTTTGGTCAGAGAAATGTTATGTGCTACACTTGCAACCATAGACACATAAAAGTGACCTTAGCCTGCAAACTTTATTTTCTCCATATTTCTTCTCAACATAATTAAAATATTTAATTATGTCCTCTAGTCCAAATTCAACTATTAATTAAATAATTTTCAATTATTTAATTAATTCACACCTTTTATTCCTCCTGACCATTTTAATAAATTATATTTATTTTATTTAAATATGTCACTAATGTCCCATGTCCCTCTATAATTAAAAAAAATCCTCAATTTATTTAATTTTTATTTTCCCACTATTTCTTCCTGATAATTTAAATAAATTTATTTAAATACATCATTAATTTCTTATGTCTTCTTGTAATTAAATAAATTTCTTTGATTTCTTGAATTATTATCCACCCTAGCTTTTTCTAATTTTAAATAAAGTCATTTATTTAAAATTGTCCACTTTCTAATTTCCCTCCAAGTAAATAACTTAAAATCATTATTTACTAGACTCACATGGTCTCACTAGTTTTGAATTAAATTAATTTTTAATTCAAAAGGTCAACTCAGTCTTTAAAATCAAATAATTTTAAATTATTATTTGATTCTCTAGCATCCTCTTTTTTTCTGCCCAATATCTTCTTGTCAAATGCATTTCTGTCCATTGATTTGATTTTTCTAAAATCAAATTTCAGCCCTTCATTTCAAAATTTACCCTAAATTTTCCCTAATCCTAATTGTTGGTTGTCATGTTTAATTTCAACCTTTGATCTTAGGGCATATCTCAACTTTAAATCCTGACCATCCGTCCTAAAATGACTTTTCTATAAAAGGGTAATTTTAACCTCATTTCAAAGTCACTTTAAGCTTTCACACTTCATGCTTGACTAGTTTATGCTTCAGACTTTAGGCTTGCTTGCATTTGTTGAGTACATTGCAACATTTGAATAGAATCCTTCAATATTTGCTTAGGGGTTATCATATGTCATAGTTGCTCACAAAAATCTAAGGGAAAACTTCATATTGCAGAAAATGGAGAAGGGCAAGGAAGATCAACCAAGGAGGGCTTGAAGACTTTTGGTGAAATATTTACTTGTTTTTATGCATTTATACTCCATTGTACTTCATTGTTTAGATAGGGTTTTGATTATGCATATTATTTCATGCTAACTTTAATTTTTTCCTTAGTTACATTGGTAAACCTGATGCTAAAAACATCTTTTTGTAGATTTCTATATGGCTTTTTTCATCTTTTTTATAGGTACAGGTATGGAATGCCACAACTATAAATTTTGAAGATGCATTTGATGTGTCATGATGCATCTACATTCATGAACGATGCATTTGCAATACCAAGCCACATTTTCTAGCTCGATCAACGTGTTCACTCTATTGAAATAGATTTGTAGGTGTGAACGACACATAAACTAGTCTGATGCATCTAATAGATAGAATGATGCATCTTCTTGGTAAAAGTTTACTTTCAGTTTTTTACTGTATTTTCTAGTTTCTTCTTTTCAGTTTAGTAGAGAAGTATTTTTGGGTTATTGATGTGTTGTTTATAGCATGTGGCAAGATTGAAGGAAGCACTAACCTTGTTTAATGTTGATTTTATAAATCATTTTTAATTCCTAAAGCAAACAAACAAAAAAACTACAAATTACATTTACATGTCATGGCTTAAAATGAACGTGCATTCACTCATGGGTTTAAAATGAACACAAATTGCATTGAAACTCATCAAGGCTAAAATTTACATGCATTCTCACAGCATTGGCTTAAAATGAACCTTTTTTTTTCTCACAATAAGCTTGGATTAAAATGAATGTGTTTGGAGTGTGTCATGGGAGATTCTTGAGGGCTCAAAGCTTGGTTGACCCAAGAAGTGAGTGTCGTGGAGGGGAGCTAGTGTGGCTGAGCTTATAAGTCATCCACTAAGAATAAGTGCAGCTGGGGAAACCCAAGTGGGATCTAGTGAATATAGTCCTTGCCAACCTTAGGTTTTGTGCTTGTCTTCATTATATTTTTTTTCAACATTTAAAGACTAAACCATGTGTTTTCCAAGTGTTTTCTAAAACAATGAACACATAAAACATCCTTCACATATATCTAGAAAAACACATTCAAAACTAAAACAATATCAAAATCTACCAAAATCGCAAAGAAAACCAAACTTTTTCCACTCTACAATGCATGTGAGATTCTATGCAATGAATTTGACCTGCTAAACTGCATTTGACAAATAGTAAAATTCATCTTCCTATATTGCAACACATTTACTACCTTGTGCAACACATTCAAAATCCTAAACCGCATTTGAGATCTAAAACCACGCATCTACTAAAACTGAAATGCATTTGACATCTTGTGACACATTTTCTACCTGAAATGATGCATTTGCCTGTAATTTAGAAAAATTGCTGTCATTTTCCAAAATCATTGACCAAACACTTTAAAATCTATTCTAGACATCTTTCCTCAATACTCTCTATTCAAAACCAGAAAAAGAATTCCTCAAATCACCCATCTTTGCACTTTTAGTTGCATTTAGCTTACCATAGGTCTACCATTGCACCTTTTAGTTGCATCTTTTAGGTTCTCATTTTGCAGACTTTGGAATAGGAAAAATTTCCATACTTTTTCAAATCCTTGGCTTCAAAAGTAAATTGTCATTGGATTGAGTCAAAATAATTCCTTTAGTCTTTGTCCCTTTTGTGAGACACTTCCAACTCATAAGTCTAGTTTGGAAAGCTCACCTTGTCACTTTATTACCTTCTCACTTAGTCCTTCAAACAATTCATTCGATGATCCAAATTGAGACATTTACTAAATTTTGAATGGTTAAGTATACCTTTCCTAAAATTCTACCAAAATTTATTGTACCTTAGAATTTCATCATAGTTTGCATTTTGCATAATCTACCTCAGCATACTTTAGTCCACCATTCATTTTAGTACTCATTAATCACCTTTGCATTTAACATTCCCTTTAGACAACATTGTCACTATTTCATTCCTTATTCCAAAAATCTAGAAAAAACAAAGTGTCATATCATTCCCATTCATTCTAGACTTAGTTGTCATTATCACTCCCTCATTTGAGAAAATCTTTTATGGTTAAGACTAGACTCCAAAGGAAAAGAAGACAAATGGACCCCTTTGGAAAAGGCAACAACCCCTACAACTTTTCTAATGATATGAACTTAAACACATACATGGGGGAATCCTTCATCAATCCCTCCAGTGACGTGAAGATAGTATCTTCCTCATGCAATCCCTTTGAACAATTTATATCTAGAGATGAAAACAAACAAGTGTTCATGAAAGACTTAGAAGTTACTTCCCAAAATCATCATGTGGTTTCCTTTGTAGAGGAATTACTCTTGCAAGATTCAAAAAGATACTTAGCCATGAATTCTATATCAAGGGGCTAAATTGCCACAAGGGTTTGATATTAACACCTTAAGAGTAACTTCTCCTGATCATAAAACAAAAAATAGCCAACCCCAATCGACACCACAAAATAATGCAAACAATGCCTCCATTGGTGCCACAACACAAAATACCACAAACACCATTAACGCTACCTCCATTGGCACCACCACCCAAAACACATCCAACATAGTCAACACAACATCTATTGTGGTATCATCAACCATAGCACATGCCATATCACAATCAATCCCACAAATATCAACTATTTCTTCATAGACTATTGGAGCTACCTTTGGGACTTCAACCAATACAATGGGGATAAATTCATGAAACCTTTTGTTTGGATCTTCATCTAGTGCTATGGGAATGACATCATCAATACTTTTACTTGGGTCCTCAACTAATGCCATGGGAACAAACTCATTGAACCCCTTTGGGAAAAATAAAAGACAAATTACTATTCTAGGACCTCAACCAAATGTTAATACTTTGTCACAAATCAATACCAACACCAATATTCCCCAAAGAAAAAATAAAAATATTCTACATGGCCACATTTACCAATTTGGACAAGGCAACCAAGTGACACAACATATGACTCCATTTGGACATCAAAACATGAAAGAACAACAAATTCCACAAATACAAACTAACACTGCTGGCATACACATCCCTACATATGCATCTCACATCCATACACAACAACACATTCCCATTCAAAACACTAAATATCAAAAATTCCAACCCAAAATGCATCATACATTCCACAACAATACAACCAAAATCAGAACATACCCTAACAAAAAATGGGAACTCAAGGGATACCCAATACCAGCATGTGTGATGCCACAAACAACCCTATAGTGGATGCACTCACGGCTCAACTTGCATCCTTGCAAAAATAGGTGGAGAAAATGCAATTGTCCAACAAAAAGACTCACACATCATATGACTTGTGTCTGTACCCATTTGACATGAGTTTACACATGCCACCATTCCCTCTAGGATATGTGGTACCCAAATTCTCCAAATATAAAGTCAAGACTAATCCCCTCAAGCATATAAGAGAATTTACAACCAATTGTGTGGATGTTGCATATGAACATACCTATCTGATGAGACTGTTCCCTAGGATTCTGACGAGTCCCACACTTGAATGGTTTGCTACCTTTCCCAAAGGAATAAAGTCATGGGATGAATTTGCTAATAAATTTGTAGAAAATTATATCTATAACATCGACACCGACATTACCATTGCCGCTTTATGCAAGATGACCCAAGAAGAGACTAGTGAAAAATTCATCCAATTCTTCCAAAGATGGTGAGGCTTAGCTAGTCAATACCTTGTGGAGATACCAGAAAAGGAAAAGGTAAACATGTTTGTCGAAAACCTTCTTGGCCCATTGAGATACAATTTGAAAGTTCATTGTTGTGCCAATTTCATAGACCTTGTCGAAAAAGGAGTCTAACTCGAAAAGGCTCTAATGCAAAAGGACAACTCAAATATGGAAACAAGAGAAAAAAATAAAACCCAAACCCACCTAATGACAAAAAAAAAATTGGGTCAAACATAAGCATATCACTAATGATGGTGTTGTTGATGCTAAAGCGGTAAACATGATATGTCCTATAATTACATAAGAGGAACTCAATCGCAAAATGCACCAGTGACCACACCAATTCCCACAAAAAACACCATCCAGAACAATCAATATCAAGGGAAATCACTTCAAACCAGACAATTTCCAAAAAGAAACACATACACCCCATTGGGTGAACCAATTGATGTTGTCCTCAAGAAGCTTCTCCAAAACGGTGTCATCACATTGCAGGACCCTAAACCATATGACCCTGGGTTGTTCAAGCCATCATGGTGGGATGATAATGAATTATGTGATCACCATCACATAAAAGGGAAATAAAACATCCTCTTGTCAACAATTGAGAAATCTTATACAAGATCTTATTGAAAATCATATCATTGAACTAGACGGTCAACAATTTTCTTCAAATACAAACCATACAATTCATAAAAACTCACTGCATGATCATGGTTCTAGTAACCCTTCTATGTCGAGTCCAAAGAATAATAAAAACTGAGCCAATTACATGCACACTATGTTCAATTATTCCAATAGACCCATAATTAATCACCTCCGAGTTGCTAATGAATATGTCAATACTATCACCATTAAGAAGACTCTGGAGTGTAACACCACCACCTATAGAGGAAAGGTCACAATAGCTAGTCCTCCTACTAGATATCCAAAGATCATAATACTCGGTATATCTACCAAACAGTCACAACCCAAAGGCCAATTTAATATTATTTCCCAATTAGGTAAAACTCCCGCTCAAATCTCCATACTTGAGATACTATGCATCTCTCTTGAGCACAAAGCCATACTTGATAAAGCCTTATAGGATTTTTCTATCCCTACTGACATTGATGTCAACCAATTTGAAGCCATGATTGGATACTTGGCTACTCCCCATCACATTACCTTTTTTGACCAAGACTATTCCTCACCTAAACCATCTCACAATGATGCACTACATATCAAAGTCTTCATCCAAAAACACAAGGTTAGACAAGTCTTAGTAGATGGAAGAGTAGGATTGAATATATGCTCCCTAAAAAATTTCAAACTGCTAGGATTCTCTGATGCTTTTGTGGATACTACTAAAATTATTGTCATAAATGTATATGATGATGACAAACACTCTTCTAGGGGCATCATCACACTTCCTATTCATGTGGGGCCAATAATTGTAGATTCAACATGTCAGGTCCTAGATCTTGAACTAACTTACAACATCTTGCTTGGTTGACCCTACATCCATGCCTTAAAGGCCGCACCATCCACTTACCACCAATGTCTGAAGTTCCCTTTTGATGACACAAAAATTACCATACCTGGAGATCCTGATCCCTTCCAATATTGCACCAATTTAAGAGATATTTTGGAACACCAAGTTCCCATTAACCGTGAAGCTTCAACATCCACTTCTTCCAAATAGATTGATCTATCCACACTCACCAAGCCCTCCACAACCACATCTTCAACTTCTTTCACACCATCTCCTACCACCATCCCAAGTGTTGATCCTAATATCAAGATCCAAGACCAAGGGTGTGCAGATTGCAAGTTGAATACAACCTATTGTATCACTAAAATACCAAAGTCTCTGAAATATTATGGCAGGAGTTGTTTCAAAATAGAGCCTAAAGAAATTTTTAAGGTTTCTCTAACAA
>VDFB02138455.1:0-30438 GCA_007258455.2 Sequoia sempervirens
ATTAAGATAGCCACTAATTCCAGAGTCAATAATTTATGGCTAAATTTCCCAATGCTATTAGACTTTCCTTCAAAGGTTGATGATGGCTCGATTCCAGCACTAGACATTCCGTCAACAGTTGACTTGCACAATGATCATTGCTGGTAAATGTTCTCTGATTTGTTTTCTCCCTCTTCGAATGATGTTATAATGCATGAAAGACTAATCTGGAGTTGTCGCCTAGGAAAGAAGACGCCAGCAGTGTAGACTCCAATAAATTGTATCAAACTGTCACCCAGATGGCTGTGCTAGAGGTCTCCAGATATTGACCAAAGATACGATTTCCCAGAACTACTTTCATCTTCTGTCAATTGAACAGATTGCTGCACCTAGGCATCATGAAGGACCACGTCTTATTTAAACTTCAATTCGTTCTCTCCAGACTTGTCTTTATCCCAGCTTCTTAATGGAATCGAATGCCAAATATGTTTCTGTCTTATTCGCCTTCCAAAATGAATTGATGGCCTTTGTGAAATAATATTTGAGAATATCTATTTTGTCTTTTACTGCAGACGTGTGCAATCTTTATCTCATGCGATTATATTTGCTTCTTTAAAAGTTCCCGTCTATTGCTCTATGGTGTGTGATTTCAAATGAGAAGCTGGTCCCAACTCCTTAGAATAATATACGCTGAACCTTCTTTTGTCCTGCGTTGGCTTGTCTCCAAAGTATTTTGTCTTTATCTTGCAGACGTCTCTCTTATTCTTGTCTTTTCCCAAGGCGATGGCAGATGATAACTTTGGCTTTAGTGGCTGGTAAGAAGCTTCTCCCGACAGGTCAACCAGTTGAGATCTGACTACAAACTTGGCCGCTTGGCACTTCTTCAAAATAATCCGATAAAAATTGTCTTTAGTGACAATTTCACAGTCAAACAGGAAATGCCATGACTACCTCCATTTTTGTCTTCTTCTGATTTTGGTTTATTTGCTGAAGAAACAAAAGCTTGTAATGGCATCTTGATTTGGTTCGATGGCTTCTAATCTTTACTTTCTTCTCACTGATTGGTTCTTGTGGGCGCACAGTTTGAACTCATTAAATATATTCTAATTGCTCGTCCTCCTTATCAGCGTGCTTCTTAGGTGGCGGCAGTCTGGGCGTGTTTTCTTCTGATGGCGGTTCTCTTCACTTTGTCTTTCACTCTCTGATCTCTTCTTGGTTGCGTGCTTTGTTTTCTTCTAATGATCCTATTCTTCATTGCTTCGACTATATATAGGTGCTTTATCAGATGCATCCTTTCATTCTCTAGGCGACCCTCCAGAGAGACGCGTCTGGTCATCTGCCAGTCGCAATCTTTCATCACTGAATCATATCGGCTGTATTAGCCATGATTAGTATTATATATATAAATAATGGATTGTTTTATATTTTTTATACAATTATATTTAAATCTATGTATACTTATATATATATATATGTCTATTGGAAAATGCAAATGAATTAGAACATATACTTATCTTAATTACGTCTGTAGGATGGGGACATCACATAATATAATCTGGAAGAACTTGAACAAAAAGAAATTTTTACAGATTCAGTCTCCAAGAATTCAACTTAAACAAATTTGATAGCACATTAACGAAATATAGGTGGTCTCCAAAGCTGTGGGCAGTTGATTTGGGAATCATGGCTTCACGATTCTTGCATAAACATTATGAATGTAGTACAGAAATGGGAAGTCCTAGTACATAGTAACATTAAATTTAAGTAGGAAAAGAGTTAAAGTCCATTGGAGAAATCCTCATGAATGAGAGAGCCAAAAGAAAGCTGGCTGAAAGCATGCTGCAAAAAAATCAGTCTACAATCCAGCTATGCACCTTAGCAGTCTCAATTTCCTGAAGGATTCAATAACTAAGGGGGTCTCTCTACCAAACCAACTGCATTGGAACCAACAAAACAATCACTATCATGAGGAGGACATTGCCACCATTCCTCTCTTCCCAAGGAAAAACCATACTCAGCTGTAATGGGGGTTTTGTGTTCTATGCTTTTTCATTTGTAATCATAGATCAAAAACTTGCCTAAAAACTTGTCAACTCACGATGCAAAAACCTTGGGCAAATAACTTGCCTAAAAACTTGTTGGCGAGTTCTTGACAAGTTACTTGCCCAAAAACTTGCCAAAACTTGTGAGTTTGTGCAAAAAACTTGCCCACTATCACATGATGGCATATTGTGGCCAAAAATGTATCAAAACCATCATTTTTCACAATTTTTTTTCTAGTTCACTCCTATGACAGGTTGTTAGCATTTAGTGCATTTGCAGATGATTTCAATGGATTTTGCACGATCTGGACTAGTTTGACAAGTTTTTTTGTATGTAACAATGTCCATTTTTGTGCTTTCTATTTTCAGGTTTGTATTTTTTTATTTTTTTGATACGTGAATGTGGATGTAGGGGTTCCCGCCCTATATATTTATATAATCATATTACAAAAATGTTCCCACAAATAGAGATGACAACAAAGAATAGAGACAAATTATCAATTTGTAAGGAACATTGAGCCTAAAATCTTTGCACAACAACTAGAAATTGAGAAACTTTGCATAAAAACTAGAAATTGAGTTGCTGTGCACAACAACTAGATTTTCCTGCTCAGCAACGAAGATACTTACACAACAATTTGGATAACTTTTCACAACAATCAGATCTTGTTGCACATCAACTAAGATACTTTGTGTAGTGATAGATACTTTGTGATGAAACTAGATCTTGTTGCACAACTAGTCAGATACTTTATGCAACAATTGGGATACCTTGTGCAATAATTAGATCTTGTTGTGTATCACCTTCCTCCCTATCCGGGAAAGGAGAGCCTCCATCATCTGTTGCAATCCCTATGTAATTTCCCCTTCTCAACATTGATTAGTGCAGTTGGCCGTTAGCCTATCTCGGATGCTCGTAGGCTAATCGGAAGCAAAAATTAGGGTTTCCTATCTTCTAGGAGGATGTTTCAACATTTTTTCAGAGGCTTGCTTATGGAGCTTTGGATTTTGGTTTGCGGATTCTTTCTAGGTTTTCAGAGAGCTTCACAATGATATGATATGCATGGCACTTGGGCAACTTTTCAGAATTTACTATTTTTAGTAGTGTTCCAGTTGGCAGCAGCATAGAGAGCTTTCCACTTCAGGCAGTGCGGTGAGTATTTTTGGTTTTGGCTTTGAGGTGCAATTTTCAGAGAAATGAAGTATTTTAAGTTATAAAGGATATATTTTCACGTTAGAGCCCCCCCTTGGCCTATTGTTATAACTTCATGTTGTTTTAAAAATGGGACTTTGAGGGTGGACGCCTCATCTAGTGTGTTGTACCCAAAATAAATTTTTGGCATTCTGTATAAATTGAGCTAAATCATGTAAAAATGCCGTCAAAAGTTTGTTTTAGGTCAAACCCGACATGAGGTCTTGGTGGGTTTCTGTCAAGGAACACTTGTGCAAAATTATGAAAATTTGAAAATTAGGGTTTTACGCCCCTATTTTCGGGGAAACCCTCGAAAATAGGACCTTCCCGGAAACAATTGAAAATGATTTTGATAGGATTAGTTGATTTCACGATCACACTGGTCAAGTCAGAATCATCAAAAGACATGTTTTACTCTGGTGGGTTTATTTCTGTTTTTTAGGAACAAAGTTAGGATCTCCGCAGCCATTAATGGAAAATTGACCAGTACCAGGTGCTGAAAGCTAAGCTTCAAAAGCTTCAATGACGCAACCATGGCGGAAAAGGATAAAAATGGTGATCTTTGATGAAGGAGATTTTTGAAACTGAAAAAGGTCGAAATTTGACTAACTTTGGAAATGCTACCAAGGAGAAGTCAATTCAAAATGTGCAAAAATAGCCCTTTTCAGAGAAAGGCACCCTTGAATCTCAGAGGCCAAATGTAGTTACCAGATTCATCTAAGGCAGTCATCCTCGGCATTCTCCTGCTGGCTTGACAACGAAACATTCAGCGAGATCATCTGATAAAGTGATCATCGGCAAATGTCAATAGAGTGTGAAGAGGCTGTTATAAAGAGACATCCAAAAAACGACAAAAGATAAAAAGATGCCGTTTGACGAAGGAGATTCTGGAAACTGAAAAAGGCCAAAATTTGACTAACTCTGGAAACGTTACGAAGGAGAAATAAGTCCATTATGCAAAAAGAGCCCTTTTCAGAGAGGGGCGCCCTTGATTCTTAGTGGCCAAATGCAGTCACTTAAGTCATCCAAGGCAATCATCCTCTGCGTTCTCCTGCTGGCTCGACAACGTAACAATCAACAAGATCATTTGATGAAGTGATCACCGACAAATGTTAGCACAGTGAGAAGAGGCAATTGATGAAGACATAAAAAATGGTTGTTTAGCATAAAAGAAAAAGCGCCCTTGTCAAGCAAAGGCGCCCTTCAATGAGGTGGTCAAGATGTAACCTGTTGAGAAATGTCGCCTTCGAAAGACCTCTTCGATCCTGTTTCAGCTCGACAACGAATCTGTAAGCAAGCTTGTGAGACAAGTCAAATGATTGTAGTAATAGATCAACTGAACATATCAAATTGAAGGATAAATCAGTAAGATACAAGCTAAAAGCGCCCTTGCTGGCCAGGGGCGCCCATCTTTTCGAAGTACTTGATGACCCCATCAGCAGTTGCTGTGTATAATGAGCTTGTTCAGCTATCAGCGAACCTCTTGATCAAATTAGAGGCACTCTCATCGGACCTTCTAGGCAACCGGTGGAAGCAATCAAGTGGCAAACGTCCCAGGAAGAGACTGAATGTAAACCATGGTAAAACGTGCTAAGGCATGGGAGAAAGAGCCTTTCCAGAGAAAGGCACCCTTTATTTTGGGCCCTTAAATGCTGTTAGATGGCAGAAGGTTCTCCAAGATGACCTTCACCATTTGGGTCAATCTCAACAACGAAGCTATCAGCACGGGAATCTAACGAAGCTATCAGTATGGGAATCTAACGAAGCTGATCAACCTGGACTGAGGATCAAATAGAGGTCATTCAACATGAAAATGATGAAAAAGGGACTCAAACTCAAAAGGGACGCCCAAAAAGGTCAAAGGCATGTTTTGTTGACCAAATAAGATATTTTGGAGGCAAACTTGGCCAATTCGCCCCACAATCAGTGGAAACCTACCTTTTGAACTCCAGATCAAGCCAAATCAGCTTTAGATCATGAGTTAGGCTCCCAAACTTCATGGATTCAAGCACAAATCTCTATATGATCAAGCCTAGGCATCCATTATGCTCATTTCTTTGCAAGTTGATGATCAAGAACAACAATAAGCTCTCAAAGACGCCATTTTTAGATTTGGCCAAGGTTTTTGACCGTTCTTCGATATTTCTTGAAGATCAAAAGTAGTAGAAGATTTCTAATTAGAGGTTGGATTCAGAGACAGATTTTCTCAGGGAGTTAGTTAAAAATTTCCAATCCATCTTCTGTCTACTTCTTCTCTTCTTGTCTTAAGTATTCTTGCATGTCACACAAATCAGCAGGCTACCACAGATCTGATCAACTGGGCAGAGTCAGAATAATTTTCCAGTAAAACCCATCTTGTCAGATTTTCTAGAATCAACCAACTTACTGCCCCTATTTTTGGGGTTTTTTCCGAAAAGTTTTCAGAATCAAAATTGTGAGGAACTGGGTTTGTTCAGCATTGAAGCACGAACAAAACCCATGTACCAGATTTTTTCCGAAAAAATACTTCTCGACGGGTGGCTATTTTTAGGGGTTTTTCAAAAGTTGTCTGAACATATCTGTGTTTACAGTCAACAGGTGAGTTTTTCTTCACGGAATGACAATTTGGCGTCCTTGGGCTCCAATTGAACAACTAGACCTTGCGCTAGCAACTCTCTAGCCAGATCTCACACATATTGCTGGAGAGCAAACGGACATCATCAACAGTCTGTGGATTTTTATCTTTGAAAAGAATACATCACCCGCTCAGTGGAGAGCCACAACAATTACTCTGGACGAAGAAGAAAGAAAGGCTAATCTTGCAGTCGAGAGACCAGTGTTACCACCTCTTGCGTGGTAGTAAGCATTTTGGCTTACCAACAACAAAGAGGTCATTCCAAGCATGGAGCCACCAAAGTTACCAAGAGCAGCAGCTTGCGCAAGGAGAGGAGATGCCACGTCATCAAAGCATTGACCATCCAAAGACGGAAGAAGTCAACACATGGATCGAAGAGTTGTTGACCAGAGGTGGTGAGGTGTGAAAAGACACCTAGGTTGGGACGTCCTAGTCTCTAGGAAGGCATTTATGATTAATAGTTAGTTGACTTGATGACTCATTCCAAGTTAACCAACTATCCCTCGAATTATGCATGTCTATCCCTATCTATGGGGTGGTTTTTTTGACTTCCATTGATTGTGGATGTTTGTTTTGACTCCACTAATCATGGATGACTTATCCCATAAATCATGGATGTCTATCTTAGAGACACCTACTTTGTATTTAAGTTCACCTTTAGTTTAGTTTCAGTCAATTGAAGTAGTTTCCAATTGACTCTTTGTTTAGTTTCAATTAACTGAAGTAGATTTCCAATTAACTGTTTGTTCCCCCTTTTTAGGAATAAATCTTGCTAATTGATTGGCAAGAACTCATTGTTAACTCAAGGAGATTTTGGGGTTGCCCACTCCTTTGAGTTCTATAAATAAGAGCCTTGGGGTCATTGTTTGTTTAACCTTTACTTGCTATGCAAAATTGTTGTGCCATTGTTGCCAACAGCTTTGAAAGCGAATATTTGTTCACTCTTGGATTAGAGTTCATTGGTTGATCGTAATTGTGCATGATTTCGTGCCTTTGCTGTCCCAATCTTTGTAATTCGTTTAGAAAGCTTGAAGAAAAGAAATCAAAAGGCACATGCAATTTGATCTAAAGGATTTGAGTTCTTCCATAACGTCTTTGTGTTTAATAGCTTGTTGTTTCATTTCCCTCCTCGGATAGGGGTTCCTCCTCCTTGGATATCTGTTATTAACGGTTGTCGGTTGTTGTTGTCCAATGGATTGTCCTTCAACCTATACTTCGGATAGGGGTTCCTCCTCCTTAGCAAGTTTATCGGCCAAGACATCGTAATTTGTTGTTTCTTGTAAGTTGTTTCCTAGCCCATACCTCGAATAGGGGTTCCTCCTTGGCAGGTCTTAGATCCAACTTACCGTGAAGAGCGTTCGCTTGTATAAAACCTTATCCTGCGTATATCCGAGAGTTTAGAGCCTTGGCCATATTCTAAGGAGACAGCGGATTCAAGTGATCCAACCAACCCATTCCTGCTCCTATGCCCTCATGCTCTGTTTACCTTGAGGATTTAGGATAGATTAAAAGCTAGAATAGTCGTAGTTAAGATCTGCCAAAACCAGAAAAAAGCTTAGCTACGACGCATTGTGTTTGTGCACCCTTGTGTCCTACTGCTGAGTACAAAAAGATAGGAACCTTAGTTTACCCTACCCTTCCTTACGCATTACATCAGCAGAGAGGGACTTCTCTTTAAATAACGAAGAAGTGTTGCAAAACATTTGTAATAGTTGAATGTTTACAATCAACACTCCAGAGGTGCTAATTTAAACGCCAACATGGTGATTGATGAAATATTTCTTAAGTTAAAAATATCCTAGAAGAAGTGGGAAGCCTAAAGTTATGTTTTATTTGCATTTTTTTATAATGTAATTCTCCTTCATGTGGGACGCCAAAATCAAGGAGAAATGAAATTAAAAAAATAAAATGCAAATCCTAGTTAGGTGCTCTAAAGAGAGGGAAATGGAAATTTGAATTTGGAGACAAAAGGCTATAAATAAGAGTGTTGGGGTCTTTGTTTCTCATCCATGAAGAAATATATCTAAATGGTGCCGAAATGGTGACTGGTTTGCTTTGAGGAATGCATACCTCCTAACTTGGATTTGGTTTCTTGTTTGAAAGATAGCAACTAGCTAAGTGAGAAGGCTGTTCTTTAGACTGAAGAACAAATTGAGCTTATTGTAATGGAGTCTTTTGATGTTTTCTGATGTCTTTTGGTGTGTTTTGTCAGTTTATAGGTTGCTGGTTTTGGTTTGGCAGTAGGAGGTTTTCACTCATAGCTCTTTAGGCCATTTTTGTTTGCTTCTGGGTATTTTCTCTATCATTTCCTAGGCCTTGGGCGCCCCTACTTGCTGAGTTTGGGAATTTTAGAAGTCTTTGATTTTATATTGCAGGTCACCCCTTTCTCCAGGCCGTACCTTTGCCTGGGAGTGTCTTGGGAAGCGTGAAAAAAAAAAAACTCAAGTTTGCAGTGGTTTCTTGGTCATAGCTTGGTCGCCACCTCCTTAGACATCATTTGCATTCAATTTCGGGTGTTTTGGTTGAGTTTTGAGTGTGATAGGAGTATTTTGGAGTGTCTTTAGTTGCTGGTTTGAAGTTTACAGTTTGCTGGTGTGTTATATCAGATTGTTTGAAGTTGGAGTTTTGGGGTGGGTTTTCATATCTAGTGAGTCTTTTAAGATTGGAGAAAAAATAATAACATTTGCAGCTTCTTGGACAGCCTAACTATTGGCTTCTTGCAGAATTTATTCTAATTGTAAAGCTGTTTCAGTAGTACTGATCAACTCTTTTATATTTTTGCATTTTCTATTGTAATTCCCACGATTGTGGAAGAGACATGCCTTGCCGTCTTTACTTTTAACATTTCTTTACTGTATTGCCCGCTGAATAAGCGGAAGGGGTCGGCAAGCCGCCCAATCTTTGCTTTCCTTGCACTTTGTAATCATCATAATGCTGATTGGCTGAGCCGTCAATCTACTCCCACTGAATAAGTAGTTGAGTTGCATAACTTTACTTTCTAGCATTGTACTTCATTGAAGTTTGGATACTAATGATCCCCGGCGCCATGTGATATCACCTCAACCATCTTGGGTCTTGAGTGAACACTCTTGGTGTAGGTTTACTTTAATCAACTGATTTGATTTGCTAACACTGACGGGTGCCATTGTTGAAGTGTTGATTGTGAAGGAAAATTGGGAAAAATTATAAGGGGGTCATTTCTGTGGTATCAGAGCCATGATCCTGCCATCCTGTGATCAACAGAGTTCAATTATTAGATGAGTGATAGAGTCAATAGATACTACACCAGAAGTGAGGCAAGAAATCAACCACAGTTTCCATCAATTCCAGAGGTAGTTACATTTTCAGAGGCTTTGAGAGAAACTGGTAAAGCAGTTGAAAACATTTTAGAAAATACTAGGCAGTCCATGGATGAAAGAGATGCTAGAATGGAAAAGAAATTTGATGGCATGATAGATATGATGTCTCGGTTGCTTGCAAGAATGGATCAGCAAACGAATGAAAATTAGCCCCAAAATCAAAACAATAACATTGGAGAAAGCAGTGGTGTTAATAGTAACAATAATTTGGAGACCAATGGAAGAAACATAGCTATTGGCCAACATGAGGCCACCTCTAGAGGTTCAACCACTAGACATCTTTTCCCTGCCTTCACTCAGAGGGAAGAACCTCAAGTGGAGCCTGTGGTACCTTTTGCGGATGATGCAAGACAAGCCTACATGGAGTATGCCACTTTACCTCCTGATCTTAGAGACCAATGGTCCTTTAATCAGTTCATGAATCAAATAAGCAAAAGGAATGGTGGAAGAGTTGAAAACTGTGCTCCTGTGGTTCCTAGAATAGATTATTAGCAAGCCCTCGGGAAGGTGACTTTGTCTCACTTTGATGGAAGTGATAAATGTACAGCAAGGTTGTGGGTTCAGAAGTTAGACAACTACATCTCACTAAGACCTATGCTTGAAGAGGACGCCATAATGTTTGCAACCTTGCACTTAGAAGGAGCTGCCCATGAGTGGTGGTACCATGGTTTGGTCACTCTTGGCCACAACCTTATTCGAACTTATGAAGAGTTCACTAACAAGCTGATTGAGAGGTTCAACACCAAAGACCCCGAAGTGAAGTTCCGTGAGCTTGCATAGCTGAAACATGGCTTATTGGATTCGTATATTGCTGATTTTCAAAGGCTTTCCATGATGGTGACCAACATCATTGAAAGGAGACTACTTGTATTATTCTCAGAAGGTTTGATGGAACCATTGAAGGGGTGGGTGAAAGCTTTCGATCCACCAAGCCTTGAGGAAGCTATCAAGAAAGCTAGAAGCATGGAGTTGTTGGTCCCTAGGCCAAAATTTCCGTCCAAGCCTTTTGCTCACAAGAGGGATAAGAAGAACTTTTCAAATCAGCGTAATAAGTTCCCACAAAAGATGTCAGAAAAGCTCCGAGAACAGCTAAGAAAGGATGGTGTTTGCTTCAATTGTCGTGAGCCTTGGTCCAAGGGTCACTAATGCTATGGAAGGGGAAAAGCACAACATATAGAGGCTTATTTTGATGTTGGATCAGAATCTGATTTCTCAAAACAATAGTCTTATTTTGGGGATAGTGAGGAAGAAGAAGCTCCAGAAGAGTCCAAACATGAGCAAGAAGTTGGGGGCCCCATTGCCCAACTCTTTAGTTTCCAAAAGAACAAATCTTTCAAGGTTCGTGGTATGCTTAAAGGACATCGAATTGTTGCTTTGATTGACACCGGAACAACACGCAATTTCATTGATGGAGTGGTTGCAAAGAGAGGGCTCAAAACTGAAGAATTTGAAGGTTTCAAAGTCATGGTAGCGGATGGGTTCCAAATTTCTTGCAATCAAAAGGTTGCTAACATGTCCTTGCAATTGGGCAACCATGAGGTCAAAAATGACTTCTTTGTTGTAAGCATTGGTGATACGGATGCTATTCTTGGCATTCAATGGCTGCATTCTCTTGGAGAAATCTCTCTAAATCTGCAAACAATGAAGTTCAAGTTTCAATAAGATGGAAAAAAGGTGGTGCTAAGAGGAATGTCCAATGGAGGCCCACAGATTGTATCTTTCAAAAGAATGGAGAGGCTGATTTGACATGATCAAGTTGAGTGGGCTGCAGAATGTATGATACTACCAGCTAATCCAGTTGAAATGAAGAGGGACTATCCACTTGATATTCAGTCCTTGCTCACCAAGAAGAGTAAGGTCTTTGTTGATCTACCTCTTGGCCACCTCCTGAAAGGGGGACTGAGCACATCATCAAACTTAAAGATGGGGCCAAGCCAGTTATCACAACCCCCTATCGATATCCTAAGAAGCAGAAAGATGAGATTGAAAAGAATATAAGAGAACTCTTGGAGATGCGCTTCATTCGCCCAAGCAAGAGTCCTTTTGCTTCAGCTGTTGTTCTTGTGAAGAAAAAAGATGGCGCCATCCGCATGTGCGTGGACTACTGTGTGTTGAATCAAAGCACGATCAAGAACTAGTATCTCATTCCTAGGATAGATGAGCTCATTGATGAGCTACATGGAGCCAAGTTCTTTTCGAAGATTGATTTGAGATCGGGCTACTATCAAATTTGTATGAGGGGATCAGATGTTGAGAAGACAACATTCCGGTGCCATTACGATCATTTTGAGTTTTTAGTCATGCCATTTGGGTTGACTAATGCTTCGGCTACCTTCTAGTCTTGTATGAACCAAATCTTTCAGAAGCAGTTGAGGAAGTTTGTATTGATTTTCTTTGATGATATTTTCATTTTCAGCAAAACTTGGGAAGAACATCTCAAGCACTTGGAGGAAGTGCTCAACATCCTTGAATTAGAAAGTTTGTTTGCCAAAGAGTCCAAATGTGAATTTGGAATGAAGGAGCTGCTCTACCTTGGTCACATAATCAGTGTTGAAGGAGTGAAAGTTGATCCAGAAAATATCAAGGCAATATTGGATTGGCCACTTCCAGAGAACTTGACGCATTTGAATGGGTTCTTGGGACTTTGTGGCTTCTACAGGAGATTTATGAAGGGCTACTCTCAAATTGCTACTTCTCTCACTGACCTCACTAAAAAGGGAGCTTTTGTATGGTTAGAAAAGGCACAAGGCGTTTTTGACAAGTTTAAGAAGATTATGAGTTCATGTCTAGTTTTGGCTCTTCCTGATTTCACCAAACCTTTCAAGCTGCAATGTGATGCATCAGGAGAAGGTGTTGGTGCTGTTTTGATGCAAAAAAAAATCCAATTGTGTTCGAGAGCAGGAAATTAAGAGGTGTAGAGAAGACTTACTCCATCTATGACAAGGAAATGCTTGCAATCATGCATGCATTGGCCAAGTTCAAACAATATTTGGTGGGGAGCAAGTTGTCAAAATTGATCACAATAGCCTCAAACACTTTATGCATTAGAAGGACTTGAACGAAAGACAACAAAAGTGGGTGAGTAAGCTTCAAGCTTACGACTTTGACATAGTCAAAGGCAAGAACAATATTGTGGCGGATGCACTATCTAGAAGGCCTCATTTGAACTCATTGTGTGAGCTTTCTGCTGATTGGAAGGAGTTGTTTCTTGCTAATTATGCCAAAAATCAGTTTGCAACCAGCATTATTGAAGGCACTTTTCATGATGAAAGGTACAAGGTGGTTCTGCATTTGTATTTCCTTCATTTCCATTAGAATTCAGCCCTTGTTGGCTTGCTCGCCTTTCTTGTTCTAGGCTATCAATCCTGACAACCTATCGACTCAACAAGGCTAAGATCTGATCCAACCTGTTATTTGTATCACCACGGGATCCACCTCCACGTTGATAAGTTCTAAAATCCATCAGAATTACTCTGGAAATCATAACATTAAGCGTAATTTGTAATGAACCAGACCAATTTTTTTTTTGTTTTTTCACAAAGTGATTACAATGCAACACGCACCCGTTAAGGTTAGCATAAACCAAAACGATGCGGAAAGTAACTCTAACCAGAATGTACACCGGGATCCCGATGTGGGCAAGGTGTGAGCATTGGTCAGAGGATCTATGCAAATGCAAACTGAAGGGAACTCTAACCAAGAATGCGCCTGTGCAGACGAGCATATGGTCAGAGGATCAATGCATGTTGAACATAATGTAACCCTAACCAAGAATGGTGCCGAGTGATGGTGAGCATATGGTCAGAGGGTCCCTAAACTACTCAGCTGAAAGCAAATAGGCGGCAAGCCAGCCTCTTCCACTTATTCAGTGGGAATTACAATTCAATAAAATGAGAGAAAGAGAGGAAATGCTGTTAGTACTACTAACAGCTTACAATAAGATAGAATGTTCACTTAAACTGGAGTTTTTTGAGTCCTTCAATGCTGCAAATGATTAGTATGTCATCACGATATCAAACTTGACTTCCAATACTTAAATCTCAACTAAGGAACAACTCCCTTAATTCTGTTGTATCAGACTTGCAACATAGAATGAGGAAATCTGCAACATAATATCCACTTAAATGTTCATAACTTGCTCAAATCACATCCTATTGACACGAAACGAATTGCAGATTGCTTTAATGATGAAGGCGCCCAAATTGAATGCTTAAAATCTCACTAAACAACTCTCATTTATTTTGCAGAATTCCCAAGAAACCCCCTAAATGGTACGGCCCAGCTGCAAGGGCGATTTTGCTCTATAAAAATAAAGACACACAAATAAAATCTGGAAATCAGCTAGAAGGGTCGCCCGTCATTGACAAATAGATAGGTTCAGTACCCAGAACGATAGCATTTTTATTTTCTGAACTGTGAGCAAATCTTACATTCTTTAAAGACATTCAGCAACATCAGAAATATGACAAAAAACACAAACTAGAACTCCAAAATGCAAACCACTCAACTAAAATGCAAAACAACTCAACTACAAGCTAACCTCTCAACTAGTTGCTATCTTTCAAGCAAGAAGATGAGCCAATGCTAGGAGGTGTGCTTTCCTCGAAGTGAGTGCCTGAAGACAATTCAGTAGCATAACGGTGTAGTAGACAAAAGATCCCAAATGAAGAGCTGAGGCCTAATTAAATAGACAAGAGAGAATCATCTAGAAGCTTCAAGAAGGCGCCTAAAACCCTAATTTCAAATTCACCTTTTCCCTCCAAAAGATGGCGTCCTTTTGTCACCATTGAAATATTCCACTTTTTAAAATAAAGTCAAATCCCTCAAATAGGCGTCCTTTTCCTTAAGCTCAATATTTGACATTTAAAATATAATTTATCTCTCCATGGCGCCTTGACCCTCAAAGTCCCCTTTTTTAAAAACAACTTAAAGTTGTACTGCTAGGCAAGGGGGTATAATATTAAAAATATAATATTATAATGAAAATACTTATCTCTCCAAGAAATATGCGCCCAAGGCCAAGAACTGAAGTGCCAGCTGAACCAACTGCAGAAGAAGACCAACTGAACTGAACCCAACCTGTCCACTGCTAAAAATAGGATTTACTAAAAATAGTAAATCCACGAAGTTGCTCGGAATGCCAAACTGAACACACCACTGCGAAGCTCTCTGAAAACCCAGAAAGAATCCGCAATCAGAATTCCAAACACCAAGCAACAACCTCCTCAAAATTAGGAAACCCTAATTTTACCATCCGTGTAGCCTACGGGTCTCCGGAATAGGCCAATGGTCAATAGAAACCATCACAGCTGAGAAGGGGACATTACATAATTAGGCATAGGTCCTAGAGTTTAACCTAGACGCTTTGATACCAAAATGTAAAGATCGAAAAAGAAACTCACATACTAACAAAGTATTTCCAAGATCATTTGCACTTTCCAAGTAGGATCAAAGTAAATCATGTATATAACATTAACTGTTTATAAGAGCTCAAAAGCAAGTTCAATAATGAATTTCATTATATACATCAAAATGGTATAAAGTACATCTATTTCAATGTTAACATCAACAAGCTTCCATCAATACATCTATTTCAATGTTACATCAATACATCTCAAAAGTAAAGTTACATTTACAAATGGACTATGTAAGCCATATAAAGTAATACAAAAGTACATCCATAGCAGAAAGATTCTCGGATCCTCAACCGCCTTGACACCACCGGTCTTCTTGCAAGCTAAGGCCAAGAGTGTGATTAAGGAACCTTTTCCACTCAACCGCAAAGTACATGACTTCCTCGGGTTCCTTCGTAACTCGAAGAAATCCTCGGCCCTGCACGAGGAGCCTAGCAACCTGGAACAATAAAGCAGGAGGGAACTCTCGATGCATGCCTGATGCCTATATGCATTCCTATACTAGAAAACATTTTTCTTGCATGCAGGATGTGGCAGAGACATATATAAAATTCTAGACTTTTTATCCATCTATTTCAATGGTACATTCGCTTGGCCAAGCATTTAATCATAAATGGTAGTTTATGAAAAGGATAAACTACCGTCTTTGTGTGCCCACATTCGGCATCTTGTCCCGGAAGTTCCTCATAAAGAAAGTAAATAATGCATTTTTCCACTTGAATTTCATTTAGTTTAAACATTTCCACATTTAAGCATTCTATCATAAAAACACATTTTATTTTGAAGTTCTCAAATTGATTTGCATAAGAACGATAATTCAAAAGAAATGCATCTCATAGCTGGTTTTACAGTTCACTATGAATTCTTTTCTAACCATTCTATTGCATTCCAATGAAATAAAGCAAGTATATGCATATGTGTTCATTTCTACATGCATGCTAAATATCCAACATTCTATCTCTATTTGAATGATTTAGTCTAAATAACAAATTTATGTAAATTTGAAAGAAACCCTCTCTAATCAGCCTTATATACTTGTTGGAAACTACAGTTTGCCCATATTTTTATTGCATGTTCTCACACACACACACACACACACATATATATTCAAAAGATACATTAAATCGAAATTCAGAAGTAAAACAATTCTAACACAAAAATATTGGTCATTCCCAGCTAGATTCATATCTATTCATTTCTAATTTTAGAACCTGTTTGTTCCCAAATAAGAGTAAATATATATTCATATCTAGTTATATATATATATATATAATCAGAAATTATCAATTTAAGAACAAAGTATGGTTTCAGCATGATTACCTTTTTAAATAAAAAAATTGTATTGTAGGTGTAAAAACCATGTACATACAGATATATCTACTAGCACATACATATATAAATATTTCCTACTGAAAATAAACACACACACACACACACACACACACACACACATATATATATAAATAATATATATGCATATATTCGCATTTATGTGGCTGCACAACTGGTATGCAAATAGCGAATTTCTAAAGATTAACAGTAGGTTTCAATTGAGTTTCAGAGATTTTTAAGAAAAGAAATATGGTTTATATTGGCCGACACCCTCGTTGGGGGAGGCATTGCCCCCATAGTGTAGGCCTTCCCAATGGGGAGGGCACGGCTGGGAGGGAAAAGCCCCTGTCCATTTAAAGTTTTCCCTTCCTTTAAACCATAGTTCCACGGGGACGCGTCCCCCCCTGAAAAATGGGCCGTCTCGGAGACGGGGACGTTTCCGAGACGCGGAGACGTCAAGGAAACGTCCCCCCGCCGTCCCCCCGCCGCCTCCCCGTCCCCCCGCTGCCTCCTGAACGTTTCCCTGAAAAGGAGACTTCGTTGCGTCTCGGAGTCTTCTGGGCGTCTCCAAGACTCCAAGTTTCCCACGTCCCCTATAAAATAATGATTTTTTAAAGAAAATTAAAAATTTACATAGTTTAAGTTATAAATGAATATATTTTTTACACGAGTTGAGCAATTTTAATTTTCATTTTTCATGCCCTTGTGACTGTGGCAACTGGCGGCCGGCGGGAGACTGAGAATAGGAGCCAAAACTGATTCCAGTTTCCACTGCAAGTCTTGACTCTTCAAGCGAATTTTTGCTAACCAGGTAGGTTTCAACTTTCGGATTTCCGTTTTTATTTTTTTAGCATTTTTATTTTATAAACCCCAGGCATTTGAAATAATGGACCTCAAAGAGGACGTGACACGGGCGCTCAAAGAGGTGCCGCGCATGGGTGCAGTCCATGCGCGGGAGGCGTTTGAAAGTAAAAATGCGAAATAAAAATTTAAAAATAAAATAAAATTTTTTTTCAAAGTTTTTTATGAATTTCAATTTTCAATTTTTATTTATTATTAATTATTATGCCTCAATGTGGAAGCACAGGCAAGGCATAATAATTAATAATAAATAAAAATTAAAAATTAAAAAAAATTGAACAATCAAACAGTTCAAACTTCACATGCCTTGCCTGTGCTTCCACATTTTCATTTTGATTTCAGACTTCAGTCAAACAGTTCAATTTTGTGACTGTCAAACAATTCACATGCCTTGCCTGTGCTTCCACATTTTCTGTTTTACTCTTCATGCATTCAATTGCCACTTGCCAGCATTCTGTCAAACTGAAATAGTTCACATGCCTTGCCTCTGCTTCCACATTTTGATTTTCCTGCTTGTATATCTTGCAAGCAGCAATATTGCAATTCATGAGACCACATTTTTTTCTAAGTTTTACTGTTTTAGTCTTTTAGACTTTTAGTTTATACTTTATAGGTTTGATTTTTAATTTTTTTTTGTTTACATCATAGGTCTGATTATTTTTTATTTTTTAACATTGTTTTTGCAGCATAATCATCATAATGAGTTCACACAACAGAAGTGATGATGAACCAGACATTCAAAGTGCAAATGATTCATCAGATGATCATGATCCTGACTTTCAAATAGGAGGGGAGGCTAAGGGTGAAGTTGAACCACAAGAACAACATGGCTCAGCCTCAAATACTCAAACTACCACAAGTTCCATTGGTAGTAAAGATAATCGCTGCCCTTCAGAACTCCTTCAAGAATGGGCCAAGGGCCCCTTTGATCCAAAAAAACCTTTAAAACAATTTGCATCCAAGATAGCAGCAAAGCCTGGGGCAACTGGGGGCACTAGATTATGGAAGTGTCACATGTGTGAGCTTACATGGTTTGGCAGCATTACAAGAACTAATGCACATTTTCTTCTTGTTCGAGGCAAAGGTGTAGATGTATGCAAAGCTATGGCAAATAATTTGAAGTACAGGGCTGAAATTTTAAAATTATGGGGTTGTAATGAGGATGAAGTGCCTACATCTGCTACATTGCAACGTAAGAGTATGGGTGATCATATTTCAGCAGTGTCTACTTCTACTTTGCAGAGTCAAAGGCCACCAAATCCGTTCAGTTCAAGTTCAGCAGAGCCTAGGGGGAAACGTAAGATGGCATCTTCACAACCTATAGCAAGTTTATTCAATGTGCAGGCAAAGGATGAGGCAGATGATGCCATTGGCAAATTCTTCTTTGCCAATGGCATTCCATTCCACGTGGCTCGCTCTCCTTATTATAAGGAAGCTGTGTCAAAAATAATAAGGGTAGGACAATCATATGTGCCACCAGGGGAGAATAAATTGAGGACAACAATCTTGGATCAAAACTATTCCAAGATTAATATTTTGATGGAGAAGATGAAGAGAACCTGGGTCACAAGTGGATGCAGCATAGTCATGGATGGGTGGACGGACATTAGGCATCGTCCACTCATCAATATCATCGTCACATCTGTAGCGGGCCCTTATTTCCTTAGGGCTATTGATTGTTCAGGGCATAGCAAGGATGCCCATTATCAGTTTCAGATCCTCAAGGATGCTGTAGAGGAGGTTGGGCCACAAAATGTGGTGCAGGTAGTGACAGATGCGGCCCATGTGTGCAGAGCTGCAGGGAGGTTGATTGAGGCAACCTATAGACATATTTTCTGGACTCCTTGTTGTGTGCATGCTATGAATAATGCACTTAAGGACATGGGTAAAATCAGCTGGATCAAATCTATTGTCAGTGATGCTAGAGATGTGCAGATGTTTATCTGCAACCATCATCATTCACATGCACTTTTCAGGTCCTTCTCCAAGAAGGAATTCCTGAAGCCTGTAGAGACTCGATATGCATCATACTTTATTCTCTTGGAGAGGATGCTTGAGTTGCAAGAGCCATTGCAACTAATGGTAATGACAGCAGAATGGAACAGATGGCCTGAGTCGAAGACACAGCAGGGATTGAGGGTTAAGGAGGTGGTGAAGAATGATGTTTTTTGGGCTGATGCCAAATATATTGTCTCCATCATTGAGCCTGTCTTCAAAGTTATTAGATTTGGGGATTCTAATGCACCTTCTCTTGGAGAGGTATACGAGTGCATTGATTCCATGCTTGATCAAATGAAGGCTAAAGTGCGAGAGAAGGACCCCACAATGCAATTTTACACCGAGCATATTTATCCAATCATTCAGCATAGATGGGAGAAACTCAACACTCCCTTACACACGGCTGCCTACGCATTGAACCCAAAGTGGTATGTGCCACGTCCCGGTAGAGTGACACCTATGGAGGATGTTGAGGTGAAGGAAGGGTTCATGAAGGCCATTGACAAAATGTATTATCCTATAGAGGCCAGCTTGCTCCGTACTGAGTGGACAAAATTTGCTACTCTTTGGGGATATTCAGAGGCAGCCAAAGTAGATTTGGAGACTATGTCACAGGAGGACCCCAAGTTGTGGTGGACTATGCATGGGCCTAGATCTTTGATTACTACTCTAGCCATTCGTTTGCTGTCCCAGGTTTCTAGTTCTTCTGCTTCTGAGAGGAACTGGTCCACTTATAACTTCATCCACTCTGTTAAGAGGAACAGGCTCACTTCTAGGAGGGCAGAGAAGCTTGTGGCTGTCCATAGTGCCTTACGTCTCATTGATCGCAGCACAACTACATACAAGGAGAGTCCAGCAGACAGATGGGATGTAGAGCCAGAAGAGCCAGCACAGATAGATGAGGATGCTACACAGATAGGGCTGGTTGGTATTGGTTTAGATGAGCTTGAGCATTTGGGGTCCTCGTCCGATGGTTCCGATGATGAGGAGATTGGCATGGAGCTTGGAGTTGGAGATGATTAGATCATTAGAGGCATCATGCCATTAGCTATTTAGTATTTACTATTTAGTAATTTTAGTCTATTTTGTTTTTGAAGTTTGAAGTTTGAACACTGTTGTGTTGATAACTTGATACTTGATTGTAATTATGAATCATGACTATGAAATTTTGAAATTCAAATTATGAAACAACTAGTTCTCATTCCAATCACAATGTCTATTAAGTTACAACTTACAAGTTACAAGTATATTTTCATTTTAATTTTCATTGTTTCAATGTTCACTAGTTCAATGAAATCATTGCAATGTGTTTAAACTCTAAAATTTACTTATTCCTTAGGCTTTTACAGTTATACATCTTTTTATAACTAATTTTTCAAGTACTATATGTATTTCAGCACACCGCCCCCCCGCCGCTGTCCCCCCGCCGTCCCCTCCCCGTCCCCAAATTTAGGTCCCCCGCCCCCGCGCCCCCGAGACCCGTCCCTTGCCGTCCCCCCGTCCCCGTCCCCGAGACTTGGTGGAACTATGCTTTAAACAAAACAAATACGCCAGTATCAATGCTTTGTAATTTAATTTCATTTAAAATATATGTATTATATATGTAAATATATGTAGTATGTAATAATGTATATACATATATTTAAAAAAAAAATAATATTATCACATTCTGAAACAAGATTTCAACTTAAAGAATCAACAAAAATCTCCATTTTGGCATAAAATATCCAATACAGGGATTTGCAAAATTATTTATATATGGGTAGTCCCGGGTAGTCCCTCCCGGGTGTTGAATTCCTTCCGGTTGAACTCCTTTCCTTATAACATCCACGCTTCATCGAGGACATCTATATTCCACTCCAGGGGTGAAGGCGAACAATTTCTATACTCTCCATCCGACAATCAATGAATTCCTTCCGAATGAAAGCATGCTCGCCTTCCAACAATCAAGTGAGGGAGGGTTGAAACAAGTGAGGGAGGGCTGATTGAAAGCATTTGTTATTCTCCTTGTATATAAATATTGAATATATATATATATATATATATATATAGGAAAAAATGCACAAATTGTACAGCTATGCCAATGAATTTCATATAGTAAGCACTCAATATAGTGATTATGCACAATAGTTTTCAAAAAGAATTCAATCTTTTAACAATACAGGCAATCTTTTTCACACTTTGAAATTTAAATGCAATGGAAGAGATTTAAAAACCTGGAAAAATTGCCTCCAGTTGAAATTCCCTTCTTCTTCTTCTCCCTTTCTTACTTTCCTTGGAATTTGCTTTTTGAAGAATCTTCCTCTTCTTATTTCCTTTTCTCCTGTACTTCTCTTCTTATTTCTACTATTTTTAATCTACTGTACTCTAGAAGACTTCTTCTTGGCAGCCATTTTCAGTTATTTCCTTTCAAAGCAATCAAGAAAGATCAACCAAACTATTGTGTTTCCGTTATTCTCCTCATTCCTTTTTAAAGTTTTCTTTTTTTGTTTTCAAAACCTAATCTTGAAAAGAATAAAAATAAAATTTATTTCTATGCATGTTATTTTTCTTTGATAAATAATAAAGAATTTATGTTTTAGTTGCAACTACGTAATTATCCACAGTGAATAGTGAGGAAATACCATATTTAAATTGCAAAAGAAATATTTACCCTTTATAAGAATTAAATAAATATCATTTATTTGCAAATTAATTATTTATTCTAAATAATAATAGAGAAATATCATTCAATTGAGAATAAAATAATTATTCTAATTAACCAAGCATTATCATTTATTTGTAAAAACAAAATCTATAATTAAATTATAATTGATTCTTTTGTTTCATTATGCTTTTATTTCATTGCTAACTAATTTAATTAACCATCATATAATACGAACAATAAAACAGTCATCTAGGCTAAATGCTAAATGCATCTACATGACACTAAGTGCTCGTGTGTGTGCGAGAGAACCGTTCCTGCTTTACCCTACCAAGAAGCTAACCTCCTCTGCCTTAACCACACCCTTGGTCTTCGACAACCTGCAACTCAAGTACACTCAAACACCCATTAATAGATTAGTATCCAGGTAAAATCCAAATCAAAGCATTATAACGCATTAATCCAAATAACACTACTTTATTTTGCTTCATTTTCAAATTAAACCATATTCAATGCTTTTCAACCTTTCAAAATTAAAACAAACATTTTCACATTTCATCACACAAAACACCATATTATTTATTGTTTACTCTACCACACACATTCAGTCATATATCAAATCCACATAAAGCCAAAAGCAAGCAGCATCAGAGTTCGAGATGTGACAATGTGGTGGAGGTATGCATCTGAAAGTGCAATACCAATCAAAGCTATTGCTCTTCAATCCTTCACAATCCACTTTGCGCTTTCATCAGCATCAGTTGGCCTTGTCGTTGCTCCACTTACCACATCCCATAGATCCTTTTCAATAAGGATCAATTGTAATTTGATTTGCCATGTATGAAATCTTGAACCCTCAAATTTTTCTATCAATACACTGTTTTTCTCCATTTAAAGAAATACTATTTGACCCTAATTAACACAAATATAACAAAATGTCTCCTTATGACTAATATCTAGCCCCCCTTTAAAATGGATGTTGCATACAAGCAAGAATGCTTCCAATTACAATTAAAGTAATGATACGTCTTTACATTTTGATAGACACACTTTTAATGACATGAATATAGACCCTATTCTAAAATGACACAACTTGACTTGATACACAATATCTTTATAAACACTAATAAGACATCTTGCAAAGTTGAAAATCTTAAACTAAATAAAAATTCATATAAACAATATGCCTATTGGAATACGTAGAATACTACCTTGAAGTGAAGATAAAATACCACCTAATCAATGAGAAAAGAAGCTGCAAAAAATTAAACACAAGATAGTACATGCTTCCTTGAAAGGGGCTCCATGGATTATTGCTTTGATACCATATAAGAAAATATGGGACAGAGTCAAATAGAAGCCGAATAATATTACACAAGAAAATGTCGTGCTTCTCTCTTGTTTTCATTCAATAACACTTGCATATTTATAGGATTCACAAATCCTATTGTTTAGGAAACTCAAACAAATTTCCTATTAATATTGAGTTGTTTTTAACAACTCAATACGTACCACTAACCTATTAAACAAACTCTAACAAACAAATAATTATTTTCTGCCTCCTATGATGCAATATTCCTAACAATTATTACATTCAAAGCAAGAAGAAAGCTGGAAAGAAGAAACTTAACTACTTTGCTTGTAAAGTGAATGAAAATAACTGCTGAAAGCAAAGAATGCTGGACAAATATTTTTGCTTCTGACCTAGAATATGGGAAATATAAACTTGCTAACAAAGAATGAACAAATTGATATCTAAATTATTAGTCTCAACTTAGCCTACTATCAAGATTTGCCAAACCCTTTTGAAGAACTGAAATGCACCAAAAACAATATGGAACAAAGAAAACTGGCAAGCTATTAATAAATTTGCAATGCAAACTAAATGCATTTTTAATGCTTGGTAGGGAGTATGGGGAGATCATGAAAATGTTTTGTCCCAGTCCTGCTGTCCCCAGGACATACCCATTCTGGAAACACTTGAAAAAATTCTGGGGATATGTCTCCAGGGAACATTGGAATTTTCCCTTCAAGAAGATAAATATACCTGTTCTGAGTTATATAAATTTCATTCTGAGAACTCCCTTCTTGAAAAATTCCTACTATGAGCTGGGATTTTGAGCTAGTAAACCTAAATGTCCAGATACTGGTGCATCCTAGATCCCAACCATTAATGGACCTTTATGGATCCCGACTTGTGAGCTGAAGCCAGTACCAAACTGCTTTATTTATCGTGCTTTAATTTTTGTTTTTAAGGTAAAATGATATTTCCCCCTTTTTGCTATTGAATTGACTTTGTTTTGCGTAAACATGATTATGATCTTTTCTGTAATCGATTTGCAGGATTCTTTTACACGTTGCTTCAAGTCAAATCCTCCAGAGCCATGGAACTGGAACCTTTATTTATTTCCTCTTTGGTGCCTAGGATTATTTGTTCGATATTTGATCCTCTTTCCTGTAAGGTAAAATAAGTAAACCTCTCGTTGACTCCACTTTGTTTTATTGCATTATGGCCAACTTTTAATGGTAATAATCAAAACTATATGCATCATTTCTTGCCACTTGGGTTTATTTATTAATTATTTCTTTTCTTTCCTATGTACAAATTCTTAGACTGTCATAATGATTTCTTTCTATTTTTTCATGTCTTTATTTGGAAATGTTCAATCTATAATACTATATCAAATAACTTGAAAAATGTGTTTATTGTTGTTCCTGTTTTTTTGGAACAGATGCATCTTATATTGGGGCAGAAAACATTATAGAAACATTTGCTGCACAAAAGGGCTACATGGAAAATGTCTCCCTACAAGACACAAAGTCTACATAATTAGGAAAGTCTTGCTTAGAAAAGATAATTTGGTATAATTGCATGTCAAACCCTGCTAACAAATAGTGACCACAAGACACAAAGTCTACATAATTAGGAAAATCTTGCTTAGAAAAGGTAATTTGGCTTCAATTACATGTTAAACCTGGCTAAAAAATAGTAAACTCCTAAGCTGGGTATGCTCTTATTCTAATGAGGGGCATTTTGCTTCTTGTCATCTGAAGGAATGAATGATAGACAACAATATTGTATCCCATAGTGTTTCACAACTATTTCTGATTGTTTAAATATTCCTCAAAAGAGAATCTCTCGATGAAAGAGGGGTGATAACTAAATAGTTCAATTTGACTTGCAATCATGACCAAAAAGTCTTAAAATATTACTGTCAGGAAATATGTCCAAATGCTCCTTTCTCTCACATAAAATGCTCAGAGAAACTGATATACAAATCTTGTTGAGTTTTGACTCTTGATTTGACCCATAGGTGTTGGTAAAGCACTTACCACCCCAAGGCTTTTTATTTGAAATATGTTATTGATTTCAAAATAGATTGGCAGTGCTTTTTTCATGGTGCTAATGGATCACACACCCCTTAGTGCTATAATGAGGGACCATATATGATGTCCCCTTGGGTTTCAAAACTGATTTTTTTTTGTTTTAGTGTCGGAAATGGTGCTGGAAATTGAAAAAATTGCAAAAACACAATAACAAAAAGGAAATTGCATAAATGAAAGAGAACCCAGTAATCTTTATTGATTTGAAACACAATCAAAACATACCCATTTGCTGATTTTGAATGCTACAGGTCTGATTTATTAAAACCAGCATTTATTGACTCATAACCTAGGTGCCAATCTGTGAAATTGACAACTTCACTCTGGGAATGGTTGCTGATTAATTGGGCCTGTACGCCTCAGTTCATGACCAATCCAATGCCCAAACAGGAGCCGATCTGCTGCTAGAAACCCCGTGTGCTTTTTCCTGAGTTGACTAATAAAAGCTGTTTTTTTAATAATGAATGCAATTTCACTAAATGAACTAGTGGCTTGGAGGTGCATTTCAACCTTTAGTGAGAGCCTAATATAAATCTTGTTAGCCCTGAGCTGGCCTTCTCTTCGAGCGCTTCCTCTTGATCTGGAAATGTCTTAAAACAATTTTTTTCAACCACCATTGGTCACATGGGCTTTAGTTACATATTGCTTAAATTTGTGTTAGTTCCTAGTGACTGGAGGTAGATTCAGATCACCACATCAAGAGGATAGAATTTTTAAGCTTAACTACTTGCCTAAGTTGGAGATTTATAAGAAAGTTCATCCCCAGAATTTATCCTCAGATGCCTGATTTATTATGAGATTAAAGTGAGGTGTTGTCATCTTTTCTGTTACTCAGAGATCTTTCTCCTCCTATACATGAGATACCTTGATGAGAAATGGCAAGTTTTGCTCCTAAAAGAGATAGTAACCTTCGGGCATCATTTATTAAAAACCTTCTTCTGATAGGCATGCAGACTATCTCTTTTTTCCAGCCAATTAATGACGACAAGTGGGTGGGACAGACTTCAGTTTCATCTATTACAAAGGATCGCAATTTGAGGCAAACTATACACCCTGTAGACCCTCAATCTGAGTTGCAAAACCCAAGTTAGCTCAATAAACAAGTTCAAAAACCCAATTAAGAGACTAAACTCAGATAGAGAAACCATGAAAGCAAAAGAAAAATAGAATGCAAAATGAAATCAATGTTAAAACCTCCATTGTAATACCATAGATCTGCTCTTGGATGGAGTGTAGGTTGCCCAATTCAACAAAATGATGATCCGCAAAGCCCTGAAATGATGGAAAAATGAGTTGATTTATGGAGCTGGAGATAGGAACGTGATCTTGGCGAAACACACTTAAATTACTTTGAAAAATGATGTAATACAAATTGACATTGGCAAGAGAACAAGATTCACAATTTGATTAGGAATGCGGTTTACATGGTGAACACCTAGGGAAGACTTAACACATTATTTCGAAAGATTTGATTTTGAGCGAATGACAACAAAAACCAAGACAATGGGTTTCCATGCTTATGATAGCATAAAGGAAGCTTTAAATAAAGCTATAAGGAATCTATTGAGAGAAGAGTGAGTAATACTTCATAATGTTATTAGATCTTCATTACATTTAAGTGTGATGCTTGAAGATTGCACCTTTAAGACCTTAGCATTTAACAAACAAATGAACAATTCTTTTTGCCTTGCAATTGCTAGTCATGTGGCACAATTGTACTCTTACACCTTAGAACTGCCATAACACAATGTAAAACACTCAATAGAGCACCAAGTTAGCACTCAAGCACGATTGCACAAGTGGAAGACTTACTTGGTTGCATGATTAGATCCAAGAAGATGATGACCATTTGAGGATGTAAAGTTCTTTCTGTCTTTGATGATTAGATCCAAAACCATGATCTCCATCACTCACACATGGTAAGAATAGGATGAGTGGTACATTGTTCCATCCTTTCAACCAAACAAGACAACTTACATTTACAAAGAAGTGGTAGTGACATCCCAACCTTTGGGTCACCCATTGGACTCATCATTCTTACATAAGATAGGACTTACAATACAAAAAGATAAATAACTTACAAGGTACATAAAGTGCAACCAAAACTAAAGTGATAGGAAATCATGGTAGAGACTAGACCTTGGGGTTCAACTTACCCTTAAGAATTTTTTTAAAAAAGCTTGGGAAGTGTTCCTTGTTTTCAAATCGTTACTATTGAAGTGCGAATTGCCACTCTTTGGCTAAATCACCTTTCTTAATAGTACAAATTATAGGAGTCTATGGTGAACTCCTCAAACACCCCAGGATCACCTGCAAAACAAAATAACTTCCACAAGAGAGAAATCGCAGAAATATCATGCTATCATTAAGGATGTAAGAATGCCAAACTGAATATGGCAATGTACATATGATGCCTTGCTTACAAAGACAAGGTAGTGAATATGATTAGTCAAGATCATGACAAGTGTCTTAATCCTATCACATGAGACAACTAAGTCCTAACAACTTGGGATAAGATAAGATCTAGAAAAGACAACTCATCCTTCTAGAAGGAATCTTAGAGCCTAAGTAAACCTAACATGTGAATATGTCCCCTATCTACCTAGTGAATGAATTAACTAGGTACAAGACATTTATTTACATGAAAACCCCCCCTTAAGTGCAACTTAGGAGAGAAGATTATTATGCAAATGATGTAAAGATGCAAGGATGGGTCTCGACTACTAGGCCATGTTAGGTACCCATGTACATATGCAAATGCAATGACAAAGAAATCTCTCACAACCGGAGAAAAGGAGAAAATACAGTGGGACAAAACTCCTCCCCAAAAGAGAGATGAAATACAATAATGATATCCATCACAAATCCAATCAATCTCTATCCACACAAAGGATGACAAGAGAGATCACACGACCCCCCATAATGAGATAACCTGCTGCAAAAGAAGCACTGGAAGCAGATTGTGGAGTAACATTGGAATCCTGAATCTGGCAAGTAAGGAAAGATACTTCTGTTTGCTAGAAATCATATTAGAGTCACTCAAAGACAGGTCGGAATCATGAGAAGCAACAACAAACCTGATGCCAAGGAACACTGGAAAACTCACAAATTGGCACAACTCTGGAGTCTATGAAGCAATAGTCGATTGAAAGATGATTTGGAATTGAAATAAAGTGTAGAGATAAAAATTGCACCAAAGTGCATGGATAGCAATGTAGAGCTCCTCAATACCTTTCCAACGTTGCAAAAATCGCAAAAATTAGAGATCGAGGCAAAAAGTTATGAGTTCGGGAGCCATAAAACAACATTTGACTTCAACGAGCAATAAATGCCACCAAATAGCAAAATTCTGAAAAATAACTGCACCAGTGGAAAGTTGAGATCGCCAGCTTTTTGACAATATTTCATTTGCAGAATTTTGCCACCTGGATCAAAAGTTATGCAAAAATGAAAAAAAGACCTAAAAGAGGGCCTTTTAACACTTACTAGGAGCAAAATTTAACACTAAATGGGGTAAAAAATCGGACTCCTAGTCGCCCAATATGACCACTGCAGGTAAAACTTTTTAAAAAAAATATAAGCCATCGCCTTGCTGTTGGTAGAGTAGCGCGCAGGTGGTGGACGAGCGGCGCAGGGTTGTTGGGTTGAGGCTGCGTCGCCCGGGGGATGGCCCCCCCCACTGGTCATATGACCGTGGACTATGCAAAACAGTCGGTGGTGAATTTATATGTCAGCCCCTTAAACTTTAAACCAAAGTTTAAATAAAACACAATAATTTTATATATTAAAACTTGTGGTATTGGTAATAAATAAAATTGTACTATGACAGTTTGAAAAGAATGATTTGATAGGCCCACAAACCAGACCCGAATTTCGCAGAGTAAGGTAGGCTGACCGCGAAAGGAGGAGAATATACCACGGAATTTGAAGGTACAAAATGACGCAGAAGAATCAAACAACGACCAATTAAATTGCAGAAGTACGCAGAATATGCCAAATTTATGCCAAATGCAGATCTGACGACGCCAATCGCTCCATGGGGCCGTACGGCCATGTACGGATTCGTACAACCATGTGAAAATCCGTACGGCCATGTACAGATCCGCACAAATCCACACGGTTGTACGGCCTAAAAAAAATTGCTTCAGCCTTCAACTGAAAGTGTCGAAAATCGACGATTTGACAGTCGATCTTTAGGTTTTCGAGCCTCTCGGATGCAATGGTAGGGTTTGTTTTGACCTAAACTACTCCAAAATATCAGCTACCTCCCGAATTTGGTAATTGAAATCCTAGCTTCAAACCCTTGTAACTTTTGCAAAAATTATCAGATTTTGACGAAATGAAAGCCGATCTTGACTTTCTTTGACGCCTTAGATTCAATGGCGAGGTTCTCAAGACCCCAACTTGCACCCAACAAAAATTTCACCCAAGATTGGTTCCTTAGATCTGGGAAGAAGTTTGCAACACTAAAGCTCTGATAGCATGTAGGAGTTTATGGTGAACTCCTCAAACACCCCAGGATCAGTTGCAAGACAAAATAACTTCCACAAGAGAGAAATGGCAGAAATATCATGCTATCATTAAGGATGCAAGAATGCCAAATTGAATATGGCAATGTACATATGATGCCTTGCTTATAAAGATAAGGTGGTGAATAGGATTAGAGAAGATCATGACAAGTGTCTAAATCCTATCACATGAGACAACTAAGTCCTAACAACCTAGGATAAGATAAGATCTAGAAAAGACAACTCATCCTTCTAGAAGGAATCTTAGAGCCTAAGTAAACTTAACATGTGGATATGTCCCCTAACTACCTAGTGAATGAATTAACTAGGTAAAAGACATTTATTCACATCAACACAAATCACCCTTCTTAGGCCAAATTGCCATTGTTGCCAGATTGGTGATTCTAGACAATGTACAGGGTCTGTAATTGGTTCCAAGGTAATCCAGAGGATCCCTTACAAGCCTAAAGCTATAATTCATAGTCAACACTTAATTTTAACTTCTCAAGACAAGAATCAATGACACAAAGCCATGAGCAACCTACACTACACAAGGCATAACTTTCACATTTTAAGGGCTGTTTGTAAGTAGTTTGAACCATGCAACATAAGTGTATAAGAGCAATTTTACTCCTAGACCAAGCAGTCAAAACAACAACATATTATCATTGATTCAATCTACTCATAGCATCCGAATGATCTACATACATAGCCCATAAGTATTATTTCAACCTGAAAGCAAAATTGTATCCACTCATCTTGACATTGGGACTTATTGAAACATACTAAATTCTTCACAAAATGAAATCCAAAATCAACTCTAAGAAAGGCATAAATATATTACAATGGATTGGATTTCATCCTAAACATAGATGGTTCAATGTCCAAAACAATAGAGTCCAAAGTATTACACTTAATCATTCTATTCAAGGGTCACACGATCCCAATTTACATAATTTCAACAAAACAATGAAATAGAAGATAAAATAAGAGGATGCCATTAGAGCTCAACACGCCCTTCTATGAGCATTTGCAAGAGTGCTTTTGGCCAAATGGTGATTGTTGGCGTAAAAACTAACACCTCTGGAGTGCAGATTTGTACGGACAGCTA
>VDFB02138456.1:0-12222 GCA_007258455.2 Sequoia sempervirens
AAAAACCAAATATCAAAGGAAATATTATGATGCTTGGAGAAATCTTACCCTTTTTTTGGACACTTGAATCTTCACTCCAAGCTCCATTTTGTGAAATGCACACAAAAGACTGAGGAGAAAGTTGTTGGGTGGCTGTATAGGGGCCTACCTTAGTTAGACCCCATTTTGGTGTTCCCACCTCCATGGATAGCCAAGTTGGAAAGAGATGCTAAATTACTAAATAAAGTGTGTGGTGAAAGTAATACCCACTCGGGGGTAGAACCCGAACCACGATAAGCATGTAGTGAAAGAAATATCCGTTCAGGAGTAGAACCCACACCACAATAAAGTAGACAAATGCGTGTAAAAGGAAAATGAGAGAGGAAGAGAGAGAGTGTTACCCATAGGCTAAGGTCCTCTCTGAAACACATGTATGCACCGCTAAGTGCTTGCTTGAGAGCTCCTGCTGCTAGGGGTACCTCACTTCGGCATGGCTTCGCCTGTGAATGCACTATTATCAAAGGAGAAGGAGTCTCAAAAGTTGTCACAAAATGAAAGAGGGCTAGTGTGATGTCCTCGAGTCTTCCAACCTTCAAAATGAGGGGTAGAAAGAGGTTTTTACACTTGTAAGGGCGGAAAAGAGCTATTAATTTTGGAGTGTAACCACCAGGACACATGTCTCAAGGGTTAACCTTCTAGATTCCACATTTTGAACTCAGGAAATTGATAGGATGCTAGCGTGTTGCGTAGACGTCTGCGCGCCACCCATTCATCCAAGACCTATATTCTAAAAAAATGTGTCACGGGGCTTCTATTACTCAGCCACTTGTCCACAAGGAATCACAACCATGAAATTACAACCCAGGGTATTTTGTCATTAATGTGTTAGGGTGTCATAAATGCTAGGCATAAATGCAAAAAATATGGAATTGCCCCATGGTGTAATTCTGCGATATTACAATATGTAGACACATATATATACTCTGTGCATCTTTTCTGCTATACACATTTTGTACAATTAGTCCCTTGGTATCTTTCTAATTGATCTAACTTCAAATCCTTACAAAGACGATGGTATAGATTGTGAGCAGCAACATAATTTCTTCCTATGTCTGCATATATACATTTGCACATTAATTGAGTTGCCATGGTTTTGATTTCACTTTGGTGCCCACAATATTTGTACCCTCCTAACAAATAGAGTAATTGTATAAAAGGAGCTACATTATCTGGCATTCAGTATTATACAGAAATGGGGAAATTGTAACAGAGCAATTAGTAAAACATACATACATATATTTATGAATATATACATATCTACACACATGTATATATATATATATACATACATACATGTATATATATATATAAATACATACATACATACATACATGTATATACACATATACACATATATATACATATGTACAATCACAAAGATATATATATATATACATATATATGTACGTATATATATAGGATTAATCAAGAATCCAAGCTACATTAGTTAATACCTCTTTTAAAATTTCTCTATTTCTCTATAATATTTAGTGTGAGGTGATGCAGTTCAAATTTTCAATGAAGTTTGTGGGGTTATACTCTTTTTGACATGGGTGTTTTTGCATAGATGATTAATTTATTGTTAATTTCTTCTTATTATATGTTTTTTTCTTTGAGGTTAAAGCCACTTTGGAGACTTCAAAGAGATTATCGCTTTTTGTGGGTGCAGGAATTGCAATTAAATCTTCTTTCTTCCACCAGAAATTGTAAAAGAGCTATTACATGAAAAATTCTATTCACGACTCGACTGACAAAAATATTGCTGGAAATTTCAAACAAATAACACTCTACATATCTATATATATTCAATCACTCCTATGATAATATCCAATTGCTCCTATGTTAATGCATCTAATGACAAAGATACACATAGGAAACTAAAATAGTAAACTGAGCATAAGAAAATTACTAACCCTAACCATATTTTTTGACGAATGAAACAAGATTTAACTATATTTTCTCTTATGGGAACATCTATAAGCCCAAAGTTGTACAAAGATAACTAAAAACAATAAACCAAGAACCAAAAAATTACAAAACCTAGCCATAATTTTTGCAGAAATAGAGAAGATTTAACTACAATTTCTCCATCCATATAAAACCATAACAACAAAAATCCATGGAAAATGACTTAAAGATTCCAGAGATTTTTTTTTTAACATAAACAATAAACAAACCATTTATACAAAGCTCCAAAGTAAAACGACCTATAGATTGCCCAGAATGATAGTTTTAAAACCCTCTGATATGCCATAAAATGGAGTTGAGGCCAACAATTTTTACAATAGTCTACTATCAAACAAACCAACAAACCACATACGGTGATTTTTAGAATAGTCCACTATGAAACCAACATCACAATGGATCTTTCAATAATGCATCTTAATCAATATACTTTGTCACACATTAAATAGAAAATCTGAGCTACATTGTTTGAAATTAAATATTAAACAGAAACAGACAAATTGAAAAATAACTATTACACAACAAATCCTATTCACGGTTTGGCTAACAAAAATCTCGTCAGAAACTTCAAACAAATAACAAATCCTCTACATATCCATATATATACAATATATAGCATACATACATAACCAGAAGAAATTAAGTAAAATGCAGATTTGATTAATGGGTATGTTATGTTATTTACCATTCTCTCCTTTGTTTAAAAAATTGGTTGTATTTTACTTAATTCCTTTTGGGTTCTAGCATTAGTCTTATCGAGCCAAGGTTACTTCTTATTTGGAGTTCTTTTGGGTGGTGATTGTCAGATTAAGGCAACCTTGTGCTAGCTTTGATCTTACATACTATAATTGTGTGCAGGATCATGCCTCGAGCTAGAGGGCGTGGTCGTGGCCGTGGAAGAGGCCGAGGTGGTGGTCGAACAGGCAGTCATCATAGTCCATCCCCACCGAGTCTCCATGGTTCGGGACATGAGGAAAATTCAAATCCTCAAAGAAATCCTCCAGTTGGTGATCAGAATCAGGGGCAGCCTAGTTTGGATGGTCAGTTGCAACGTCTTCTAGGAGAACTCCTTGATCATTTGGGACCTAGGCCTCAGGAAGAATCTCGGATCGAAAGAGAGAGAGAAAGGTCCCCAAGGCACAGAGATGCTCCAGCAGATCAGGATGCAGTAATAGCAGGGCATATGAGGGATTTGTTGAGAGCTCACCCTCCTACCTTTGATGGCTCGGGAGGAGGCTTGGAAGTAGAAACCTGGTTGATAGATTTGGATCGTTGCTTCGCAATGCACCCATTCGGTAGCAATACCAAGGCTCGGTGTGCAGTAATGCATTTGCAGGGTTTCACCTCTACTTGGTGGAGGTTAGAAGAGCAGAAGTTGCACCTGGATATCAGTGTGGTTACATGGGAATTGTTCCTGGATAGGTTTAGGGCTTGGTTTCTCTCTGATCATTGGAGGCAGCGTAGAGCCGATGAGTTCCACGATCTTAAGCAGATGTCTATGTCTGTTGAGCAGTATGAGCGGCGGTTCTACGAACTCAAGCAATATGCTGGGATTAAACACGATGAGGGGTTGCTTGTTCAGCATTTTGTTCGGCGTCTGAATGCCCGTATCAGTGGTGGAGTGAGAGTCTTCGAGCCGAAGACAATGGAGGTGGCAGTGGAGAAGGCTCGGTTGGTAGAGGAAAACTTGGCTATGGCTCTTGGAGGGCATGTTGGAGTTAAGATTGGCAGTGCTCCGACACCAGGTACAAGTTCTAGAGGTGGGTAGTCTCAGTATGTTGGGTCTTCTAGGAACTTTCAGACGCCATCTAAGGGTGGTTCACACCAGCAGCAGTCTCAACCTAAGCAGAATAAATCGCAGTCTCAGCAGCGGGACAGGTCTCAGGGCAAGAAGTTCCGTAGTTGGCAACGCGATAAACCTAATCGTTCTGTACAGCCTATACAAAGTGCACAGTCAGCACCATCCAGAGGTAGCTTTCAGCAGTCAAATGCACCGTCTAGGGTTAGAGGCTTTGGGAGAGGTACAGGTTGCTTCTCGTGTGGGCAGCAAGGGCATATTGCCAGACAATGTCCACAAAAGACTACTTCAGAATTTAGTTAGAGGCGTTGTTTGAGAGCCTATAGTAGGTGATGCGGAAGCTCATGAGTTTTACCTTGATGAATGAATTGGCAAAATTTGAGCATCAGTCTTGTGTCGAAGCGTCAAGTGTATTTGAAGGAGTACTACAAAAGTCTCCATACTTTTTGATTATGGTGCCGATTCATTTATATCTCCTTAGTTGTGTGGAGCAATGTGGTTTGGTGGCATCTAGACAAGGCATAACTTGGTAGGTCAACTAGCCTCTGGAGTTGAAAGTTCTTGCGGAAGATTTTGTTCAGGAGAAAGCGATGCGATCATGGTCACGGTGGACAGGTTAACTAAAGTAGCTCATTTCTCTCCTATCAGATCATCTTATACTACGTCTGTGGTGGCAAGGATTTTTATGGAGGACATAGTTCGATTACATGGTATACCACGGAGGATCATATCTGATAGAGATCCAGTGTTTACATCGACACTATGGACTTCCTTGCAGCAGTCTCTAGGGACTCAGTTGAATTTTAGCTCTGCCTATCATCCTGAGACTGATGGTCAGACTGAGAGAGTTAATCAAGTGCTAGAGGACATGCTTCGCATGTACATCATGGATCAACAATCTCGCTGGGAGGAGTATTTGCATTTGGTTGAGTTTGCTTATAATAATGGTTATCATAGCTCCATTGGCATGGCACCTTTTCAGGCGTTGTATGGTCGTCCTTGCCGCACCCCTTTGAGTTGGGATCGATTAGAGGATAGGGTTCTTCTTGGACCTGACATGCTTCGAGATATGGAGCAGCAGGTGGCTCGTATCAAAGAGCACCTTATTGCAGCACAGGATAGATAGAAAAAGTATGCAGATGCACATCATGTTGATCGGCAGTTTACAATTGGGGATCGTGTGTTTCTTCGGGTGAGTCCATGAAAGAGTGCTATCCGTTATGGAAAGGGTACTAAGTTGGCACCCCATTTTGTTGGGCCTTTTGAGGTGTTAGAGAGAATCGGACCTGTTGCCTACAGCCTAGCCTTGCCACCTTGCTTGTCGCGGATTCACGATGTTTTTCATGTTTCTGTTCTGAGACCTTATTTTCCTGATGTTACTCATGTGCTGGATTGGAATGCTTTGCAGGTCGAGGACGTTCAACTAGCTCTAGAGCCCGTGGCTGTGCTTCAGTGTCGGAGTCTCACCCTCAGGGGTAGATATATTGAGCAAGTGCAGGTCCAATGGGATCCGAATGATGAGACTTCGGCGACTTGGGAGGATGCATCTCTCATTAGAGAGGCTTACCCTTATTTGTTCTCTGGCTTCTAGGAGTAAGCCATGTTCTAGGGGGGAGGATGTAATACTCCCATGTTTGTTGATTCATTAGATACTCTTGGTACTCTTTGATATTGTGGATACTCTGTGATACTCTATGTGGTAGATTTATATTTGATCATGTGTGGTTTCCTAGCTACTTGTTTATCGCTCTTTACATTATGTGTGACATTTGATGATATATTATATATTGATGGTATGATTCATTGTGCAATGGTGTTCTTTAAATTTATATGTGATAATGTATTTCCATGATATTATGTTTATGATAGCATGTTTAGTGTACTTTGGTGAAAGGACAGAGTAGTACCACTCGCTCGCGAGCGCCCTGCTACCCCGCTATTACCTTTCACCATGTGTTTTCAGTGGAGATTATATGTTACTTGACGTTTATCTATTTGCAGGAATTGCAGGATTAAAAGTCTCGATTCCACCTGCTTCGGCAGGATAGGGCGAGCACAAAATAAACCCAATGGGTATGATGTTGTTAAAGGAGTTGTTAAAGAAGAATTCCCAACCCAAGTCCATCATTTCGTTATGAGGTTGTTGAGTCATGTGTTGATCTGATTTTGTCTTGATATTTTGATTGTTTTTGAGTTAAATGATTTATTTAATTTAGTTATGGTTGGTGATAGTTAATTTAATTATTTTAGAATTAAAAGATTAAATTAAAGATATTTTTATTAATTATGAGTTAGTAAGTATTAAGGTTTAATTATATTTTAATTAAAAGTTAATTATTTATAAAAGCTTGTTTTAATTAAAATTTAGAATTGAGTGGTGGTAATTTAAAATAAATAAATAAATAAATAATAAATAATTAAAGTTGGAGATTCTTATAGAATAAAATTAATTAATTCAAAATTTTCTTTCACAGGAGAGGAAGAGGAAGAGACAGGGGTTGTTGAAATGGGGATTTTGTATTCTTTTTTAAAAGGGGGAGGAAAGAAGTATGCAGGGAGATTTTTAGAGAATTGTCTTAGATTTTGGGATTTGGGAAAAAGAAGCTACAGGAAAAGGGGCAGTATTGAAAGGAGAAGGAAAGCATTGGGGTTGGATTTCTTCTACAGCCGTAGGACGCTAGGTTCCTTTCGAAATTATGTTCTATTTGTTATGCTTTTGTTTTTATTTGGCTGTATTGTTTGTTGAGTTGAATCTCTAGCTGTGTTTGAAAATTTTTGTCTGTAGAGATCTTGCAAATTTTTCATTTAAACCTAGGGAAAATACTGTCTAAATTTCCTTAATGCAATTTAATTGAGGAAAAATGTAGTTGACAAAGAATTGTAAAATATAATTGGGTTTTTACCTAGATTTGGAAATTTCTTTTGTCGGAACAAAATATTGGATTTGGGACTGTGAACCAGGGTTAAAATGGGTACATCTATTTATTTATTTTATCTCTGCAGATTCACTGTTATATATGCATATATTTTTGTAGATATAATTATTCCTTTTATTTTACTGGGAAGTGTTTTAAATTGTGAGGATGGGTAGCTTTCATTTCAAACAAAAGAGGGTTTAATTTTTTCCCTGGGTACGAATGACAGGATTGCAAATCCGTGTGCTTTATTGTTTTATTGTTTTTTATTTTATTTTATGAAATTCATTGCATATAAGAAAAAAACAATTATTTATAGGTAGATGGCAGGTTTAATTGTTTGATTCGTTCTTGTATTCGATGAAAGTTAATTTATTTTTGTTGGGAATTCGCATATTGTGAATTCTGGTAATGTTAGAATCTCGCGTTCATACCAATATGTCATAATATAGGGTTCATACAACATATTCCTTATCTGTATCGAAACTTCCAAGCCGTGAATCTTATACCGAGGTTCGTATATATTAAAACATAATGTTGTCCACTGTAATAGCTATTTTTATCCTGGTTTGGCCTTTATTTTTGCATTGTCATTTGTTTTCTTCGTATGAGGAGGGTGTGGTCAGCAGTGACCATACTCACCCCAACCTCCTTTTCCTGTGGTTGCACACATAGATCTCCCTGTTCTCTCTTTGGTTGGCGTGCCGTGTACAATGATGTCCGTCTGTTCATCCATTGTAAGGGTTTTGTTGTATAGTGTGTTTCATTATTAGTTCTTTCATTTGTATAATACTCGCTGGTTCTATTTGCATCCGTTAAGGAATGAAATTGACTTGTTTATTCTGCGCCTTACTTTAATTTGCATATATATATATAGTTTTAGTTTCGAAATATGTATCATTTAGTTTGGTTGAATACACAACAAAAGTGGTACTTACCCTCTGCAGTGAAAAGAAGTTTTGTCGCCTGGTGTTCGGAAGAAAATACCATCTTTGTGGTCGGGGCCGTAGTTACTATTTAAGCGATGGGTTAGTTATTTGTCACAAGACTTTTGTTCATAGTGATTCCGTATTATACCTGCCTTTTCGGGATTGTACTCGGGGAATATGTGATTTTTGTTGTGCGTGATATTGCAAATTTATATGTTTTAATATGGGGTTCGTTTCATAATAAGTTTGTTTGGTAATAAATTTGAGTTATAGGTAACTAATTAAGTAAACAATTATATATGTCTACATAGATATATTATTGGGGTTAATTTTAATATCTATATTAATATTAATGTTAATACTAATATATATACATATATATGTGTAGACTTATATAAATAACTTGTAATTTAATTGTGAGATAGTTTAATTTGATAGTATGGTTAGTTTACCATTATTTGTTTTATTCCTTGAATGTGGTATTTATTTCTTTTTAAGAAACAAATGTAACGGTGAATAGTAGAGTAAAAATTTGGATGTTTTAATTAAATGAAAATTTTGTGTATTGAATTACATTTTGATGAGGATTTTTCCATGTATTTGAGAAGTGTCTGTTGGTATTCCTATTAATGATCCTTTTGAATTATATCGTTTCATGTAATATGGATTTTCTTGTATTTGGGGATTTATGTTATGTAAGGAAACCCTAGAATTTAATAATATTGTTTAGGAACCTAAGTGAATTCCAGAGGTGGGGTAATGTGGTTATTCATGTTTTTGTTTTAAATTTGGATTGTAATGTTTATGGATAGGTTATACTTTTGGATTATATTAGTCTATGGATGTGTTTCTTTGTAGTTAGTGAGATGGTCATGCCTCACTTTTGATTGTCATTTGATTCAGTTCCTTGGGTGGTACAATCCTTGATGTTATTGTCTTGTGGTTGAGTGTTTAGAGGGAGTGGCTCTAATTGGGTGGTCAGCACACAAAGGGGCGCCAGGATAGACCTCATTAGAGTGAATTTAATAAGTGATAATTTAATTAATTAACTAGGGGGTGGGTAGTAACACACTAAAAAGATAATTGTTGCCTCATCCACCTTTTAGTGCTACCACAGACTAAAGGGGATTGAGAAGGCCATGGTTGGCATGATCGTTTCCTTGTCTTCGTGAAAGGTAACGGTTTCGCATGAGCAACCCTATGGGGCAGTTCCTTTAGATAGGTAGCCTGGATAACCATAGATGGAGGCAGCTCCTAGCACTTGGTTGTCTAGATAATCCATCAGTAGATGGAGGCGGCACCTTGCAATAGGTAGTCTGGAGAATCCATGTTAAGCCATGCGATGACACTCTCCTCTAACATTCTTATTTATGTTGTCTTTTGGAAATCCTCTGGAATTGGTCACTTGTCTTGTATTGGTGATTTTTTTTGTTGTTTGGAGTTGAGTGGTCTCATGTGTTGTGTGATTTTCTTTAGTTGGTTTTGAGTCTTTATCTTGTCGGTCTTGGTCGAGAACCCTTCCTTAGTGACTCCTAGCATGGGGGTGGTCGGGTGGATTGTGTTCGCACCCCGTTGGGATTCTCTCTTTTATGCAGGTTCATCTTTCAGTGCTGAGTTGCAGTATTAGTGGATTCTTTGCTCGTGGGTTCCAGATTTATGTATTTATGTGATTCTTATATTGATGTATCATTCCCACCTAGTTGGGAAAGTCTTGTATATTATTGCACATGGTGCTATTGTAATGTAATCTTATGATGATGCATTGTACTTTTATTGTAAACTTGGTTATGAGAAGAATTTATAATGATGTTATAACTTTGGATATTATTCGATCTTATGGCTTTATTGTTGTTACTGATGTAATTATACTTATAGAGGTATGTATGTATGGTTTATGTAATGGTTAGTTAGATGTTCATGTTGTTAAGAGTTAGTTCTTAAGTAATGACCTCGTGTTCCTCAAAGGATTAAGTTATGCAATTTGATTAATGGTTATGTTATGTTATTTACTATTCTCTCCTATGTTCATAAAAAAAAAGTTGGTTGCATTTTACTTAATTCCTTTGGGGTTGCGTGTGGTGTTACACAATCACTCCTATCTTAATCTACAATTGGGCAATAAAATTACCAACCCTAACCATATTTTTTTATGGAAGAACCTAGATTTAACTACAATTTCTCCTATGGTAATGGGTATAAGGCCAAAGATGCATATATATAACTACAAACAATAAACTAGGAATGAAAAAATTACAAACCCTACCCATATTTTTTGATGAAATAAAAAAATTCAACTGCAATTTCTCCATCCACACAAAACCATAACATGAGACATCTATGCAGAATGGCGTATAGATTCTGGATAACAACAATTTTAACATAAAAAATTAAGGAAAAATTTATACAAAACACCCATGTAAAATGACTTACAAATTGTGGAGAACGACAATTTTAAAACCCTCTAATCTGCTACAAAAATTAGTGGAAGCCAATGATTTTTTACAATAGTCTCCTATGAAACAAACTAGGGAACCATAGGTGGTGATTTTTAGAATAGTATGGTATCAAAAAAACACCACAATGGCTCTGTTGACAATGCAACTTAATCAATAGACTTCCTCACACATTATGCAGCACATTAGCATTGAAACCCTTAAACCTACTATCAAAATGAACAATAAGCAGAGAACAAAAGACATAAACAATAAATTAATCATTTATTCAAAATGCCCATGCAAAACAACTTACAGATTCTACTACCCAATAGTTTTAAAACTATCCAACCTACTAAAAATGAAGCCGAATGCGATGAATTTAACAATAGCCTGCTATCAAACCAACACCACAATGGTTCTTTCGACAATACAACTTCATCAAAGTATACTTTCCCACATGGCAACATTCAATATTGCATTTACTTTGCCCGATGCCATCATGCAATGACAGGATACATTGGCACTCACGTCAAAAAATGCTTACCATTCACCTTCCCCGTATCCAAGACAACATTCTCCACCACCACCAACCCACGTAATTACCAAGGTCCATGTCGCCACAAAAAAAACCCATTTACCTCCTCGTTGGTCGAGACACCCCTGATGCCGACAAATCTAATTCATGACTGGGCTAATGAAAATATTGCCAGAAACTTCAAACAAAATAGCCTATCGGCTAATAATCTACATGGATAGTTTACATTAGTATAATAAAAAAAATTAGGTTCTCAACTATTTTTATTTTCTAATGTGGTAAACTATAAATTCTATAATTCACAGTTAACTTTTTAGGAATTGTATATTTATATATATTCATCTAGCTCTACATACTTTTACAAACATACATACATACTTGTATACATGTATGTGTACAAACACACAATTGTATACAAACATATGTTTATAATTGTATATAAATACATATTGTACAACTTTTTCTCTACAATGGTCAGGAATGTTTTCTTTTAGTTTCTTTATCTTTTTTCTTTCATTGGCTTCATGGCCTCGGAGCCTTTCTTTCCTTCTCCTCTAGTTTTGTTCTTCACATTAGCAGTTATACTTCACCACGTGTTGGATATGCACACTTTAAAGTAGACTATGACCCTCTCTCTTTATAAAGGTATGTGATGGCACCACATAATGGCTACATGGTCTTTAGTAAAGGATTTTCCTTTTAAGTGCGAAAAGTGACACATGTTGGCATTGTGAGTTTTCATATAAGTAGCTCCAAGGATGTCTTGGAAATTCCCATATACATGCAACGTGTCCCAAATAGGGTTTTTACCAAAGGAAGAATATGTAGAGTAGCAGAGCACTTTTGCTAGTAGGAGAATATTAAAGAATATTGGTCACAGCTCACTCATATGTGTAGGTGATCAAATTTTTGGATGTCAAAGGTTCCCTAATTAAGCATGGCCCCCAAATTTTCTAGGATTTTTTCAAAAAGATTTCATAGAAAAGGTTCTTGTTGATCCTTCTCAATAGACTTTGCACAAGTTTTTTTGTTGAAAAGATCAAGAATGAGGAATTTGAGTAGCATTTGAATTAGTTATCGCCAACTCAAAATTTATTAGGCTTCAAGACTTTTCAACATAATCTAATATTTGAATGAGATTTTTAGACCGATGGATTAATGCCACCATTTGGGCTTTGTCTTTTGTGATTAGGCAATGGGAGAGAGCTTTTTACTTGTTTTCTTCCCTTATTCTATAAAAGGGAATTTTCGAGCTTCTCCAAGGGTAGAAAAATCATTTCAGAAATGTCTATTACTCTTTTGTAAGTAATAGGTACATGTGCAGGATCATCATGGAAAAAATAGGCCCTTAAGTGGCAAACAAATTAGAAAAATAAGAGTTAAACAAATTGACGTAAAAATTTGAATAAGTTATGTATATTATTTCAAAAATATGTAACAATAGAATCCGTAGCAAATTGAATGTAGTTTCTAAACTACTAGGTTTATTTTAAAAAAAAATCTATTTGGTGAAAATTTGAAATTCCAATGTAGTAGTACTTAAATTTTAGGGAAAAAGTAAGAAGTAGGTGTCTGTCTGACCACCCTAACCACAATAAAATGATAA
>VDFB02138457.1:0-10504 GCA_007258455.2 Sequoia sempervirens
TGGGGAATAATTTCATGATATTTGGAATGGTGTCGGTGGTTTTCAATTTTTTATACATTTAAATTTTTCATTGGTGTGCTTAAAGTTAACTTACCTCACAATTTGGTCTAGGTTGTAGGGTTTTTTATGCTTAATCAATTATCTAACCCTAAAATTTGATTGTGTGTTGTGTTTGGAAAGTTTCTAACATCTCTTGGGAAGATCTTGTAGGATTTATGGCACATTTTTTTTATGAAAACAACTAACACCTTTATTATAGGGAAGACGATCGGTCCAAGATTTTTTGAGCAACATTTTTTTTTTTAATAACTTAGGAAAAACTTTATTTTGGTGCATTAAAATGAACAACCAACAACTCTCACATTTGATTTTGGTGCTATTTAAAATTGAACAAATTTGAAGTTTTTCTAAGATAGGAACTTTCTTTTGGTGCATTAAAATGAACAAAACAAACTCACATTTGATTTGTTGTTGTTAAAATGAACTAGTTTTAATCTTTCTAAATTAGGAACTCTCATTAGGTGCTCATAAAAAGAACATAAAACACTTCAATTTTAGGCTCTAAAAATGAACACATTTCAAGTTTTCATAATTAGGAACCTTTGAATTTGGTTCATAAAAAGAGTGCAAATGTTTTCCATTTTGTTGATGCGCGTTCAATTTATGTTTGTTGACCAATTAAGACCAGGCCTAATTCTCTTAGAAACATTTCAATCTTGGGGCTTAAAATGAACAAACTATTTTTGTTGTTTTCAGACCATTGCTATCTTAACTGCTTGATGTCCTAAACACTTCAATTGGTGCAAAAATAAAAATAATTTTTTTTTTATGTTATTCACATATTTTTTGGGGATAACACCACTGGAGGTGTTTAAAATGAATCAATTTGCTATGAATTGTATGTCGTGTATTCATTGATTAGAAAATCTAAATGTCTTTCTTCTCCCTTCGCACCTTTTGGTGATCTTGGGTGAGCAAGGACATTTTGAACTTTGCACTTTTTTCAAGCATAAATTTTTAGAGGGCCTTCCTACTTGAGGAATCTCCCATGTCTGAGGACTCATGGGCAACCCAAGCAATACTTTCATTTTGGACCGCTATATAGATATTTTGTGAGTGTGAGTAAAGTTCATCACTCACTAGTTTTGGATGTCCTATATCCACTTATTCTTCCTTAGTATCCTCATGATGCATAAAAACCCACAAGGGTTGGAAGGTTCTTAATTGGATAAAACGTCACATTTGTAGGTGCCCGAAAATAATATCCCCAAAACATGACTAAGATCCAATTGTTTTAGAAACCATCCATTTACCCAAAAGAGTTTTTAAGTAGTGCATTGGAATAGAACTATTCCAATAAGTTACTTACCATGTTCAGTTTTTGGTTGAGGCAATAAAACAAATAGGGAAGGGACTCTTTTGCTTGGCGTGTCAAGATGGTACATTTCCTTGACATAGTGTATTTCTCCATTCCATCTTCTCAGATTAATCATCTTGGGGATGATTGGTAGGCCTACTAAGAAATGTGTACCCATTTGAGCTAGGATTGTAAAGTGCTTGTTAATGTTAAACTTTCCCAATTACATTAAAAAACAATTGTGACATAAAATTATGTGTTTTATTTAAAGAAAAAGAACACATAAAAACAAAAATCGAATAGGTTGGTCAAATCACAAACCCTTTGATTCAGTGTATACTTGTGAAAGAAGCCTTATGTTTTACACTCCTTGAAAGGATTTATCTTTAAAGGTTTTTGAACATCTTGGCTTTTATTTTAGGTTACCTTAATCAAATTAAACATTGGGAAAACAATGGCATGGGTGATGTGATTTCACAAATTGAGCTATAAACATTCAGGTCACATAAAGTTCATGCTTTTGAGTTAGTCCAGTGCTATTATATTATTTTCCATACTCGTGAAAAAAAAGAAAATAAAAACATAGAGGTTACAAACAACCATTCCAGCTCATAGTATTTTTGCTAAACACCTAGGGAAAATAAACTAAAGTTGTTTATAAGGTCATTGTTCGAACAAAACATTTAGAAAATCATATTGGTTACAAATTCTTTTGTCCATTATTCCCATACTACCTATTTGAAATAAAAATCCATCAAAACATTAGGATGATTGGTAGGCCTACTAAGAAATCCAACAACCAGACCTTGTAGCACCAATCTTTCAACCAGGTAACACACATATTTAAGGTTCCCAAACCGACATCATAAGTAGTTTGAGAACCTTTATATTTGAGACAAATGAAACACCCTGCCAATTTCTCACTACATCCATCATCTTAGACGAAGAGGAAGAAAAGACATACCTAGTAGCCGAAAGACCTATATTACCACCACTTGTGTTGAAATAAATATACATCCCTCATGATTTTTGGCAAGCAAAATATCCTTAGGTCTGGAAATAGCAAGATCCTTAAGTGAAAATATATACTTAGGCTCTCAAAGAATCACCCTACAAAAAAGTTTGCCAAAGGTTTCTTCTTAAGGAGATATCACAACTGTCAAAACCAACTATATCACTTCTATTATCACTTTGCACCAATAGGCCATGTCTTTTCCAAAGAATAGGAGTCAGGAAAAACAATCACAAAAGATTGGTAATTGTTTATGACAACCACAAGGTCACAACACAAAAAGAAAATGGAAGCAAACAAAACCAACACTAGCATGCCACCAACCAATGCCATAAATGATGAAAGTAGCCCTTTGGGCTATAGGCCAAGTGATCTTGAAACACCAAAAAAGAGGTCTATGTACAAAAATACCTTTAGCGAAGAGGAACTAAACAACAAAACAAAAGGACATAATTGAACCAAACAACCAAGACCTAAAAAAAGTAGTTTTAAAGGAGGTAGACACAGAGAGAAATAAATGAGGATAAATTTTTCAAACATTCCAACAACCCCAAGGTTCTTAAACTAATGTATAGACTATTGAGAAAGGATCCAAACTCCTATTTCTTCAAGTTAGCACAAAGTGGTGCTAAATTACTAGTGGATTTTAACGTAGAAGCTCTCAAGGATTCCAACCTTATTCCCTTAGGGGATAACTCAGTTGTAAGAAAAATAACCAAACCTCTAGATATTCCAAACATGCCACCTGTGTTCTCACAAAATGATGGTCAACCTAAAGAGAACCCCTTATTTAGAAAACCAACTCAGGTTGAACAAGTAGTAGTGGCACAATTGTATCAAGGAGGACCATCACAGTATGAACCACCATACAAAAATATATTGGAATATGGCTTCTAATGTTGTCATTGATGCCAACTGAAGTCATCCCCATGGTCCACAAATCTCTATCAGGTCATACCAGCAGATGAAGTGGAATACTATGTATTATCAGCAGATAGCTTCACTAGATCATTGTTTTGTGTTGTGGATCTTCGGAATTTCTTGTTGAGCATGTGGATCATCTTATCATTGATTTTTTTGGTTTTACATTAGTGTCTATATGAGTTTGGAGGTCCGGTAGGACATTTTTTGTCTATTTTCTTGATAGAGCCGACTCAACATAAGTAGTGCGTTGTGGATGTATAAAGTGAACTTATTTAAGTTGTTTTCAAATTCAAATGTTTAATTATTGGCCCTAGCTATTGTCTAGCCAACTTGTTTGGATACACATTGAAATTGTTCATGATTTGGACCAACAAGTTGCAATATTATTATATTTTATCAAGCCAACATGTGGCGATTAAATCCTTAGTCACGGATATATTTAGATGATCGAATATATCATTGTAGAGAATGAAGAAGGTGCATGGGTGTATGTTGTGAATGTCTAAGGAGTTTTTGAGTGATATCATGCATAGTTTCACTTGCACATAAAGATTTTGTATGCAAAATAGGGTAGAAGTTCAGTATTAGTGATTAGGACAGAAGTTCGTCATCAGAGCTTAACTAAAACTGCAATCAAGCATTGGTAGATGCTATATATTTAATTCATTCTCTTTTGGATCTATTCCAAACTATTGTAAGGGTATTGAGTCCATCTTTGAGCAGTGAGCTCTAGGCAGTGAACCTGAATGCAAGTGCATTCCCATTTTGTAATGTTTATTTTCTTTTGAGTATACTCAGAACTTATTGTGGATTGTCCATCCACCATGGTTTTTCCCCTAACAGGGTTTCCATGTAAAAATCCTTGTGTTATGGTTGTGTGGTTTCTTTCTTTCAATTTTTGCATATTGATTTTAATTAAATGTTTTGAGTGGATTAAAGATCAGAATAAAAGGATTAATTTTTGCAGAACACTAATTCCCCCCCCTCTCAGTGTTTCTTGTTTCCAACAATTGGTATTGAAGTTGGTTCCTCAAAAGAAGTCTAATAGCTTGGGGAGATCTTGGAAAGTGTTCTCAATGGATACAAGCAGTTTTCAATAGCAACTCATGGTGGCCTTAGATGATCTTGACTAGTCAAAATCTAAGATCCGGGAACTACAAGAAAATCTTGAAAATGCAGAAAAATTCATCTAGTCATTGAAAGACGAGATCAATGAATTAAGGGAGAAAAGAAAGGAATTATGTGGTCAGCTTAAGCAAAAGAGAAAAAACAGTGAAGATGAACAACTCAGTCAAGCTCTAAAAGAGAAAACAGAAGAATGTGAAAAATTTTCCCAAGAGAATGTTGCTTTGAAGTGTGAGACATAATCCATCATGATGAAGATGACCAAGGAGTTTGAGGACAAAAAGAAGAATGAAGAAAAACTTGCACAATATTTAAAAGAAATGTCTGAACAATGTAGTTGACTAGAAATGAATTGGAGCAATCCATGAACAATGAAGAGGGGATTGAAAAATAGCTTGATGATCTCAGAGATGAACTTGCTACTGCAAATGAGTTCAAGGAGAAATTCAAAGAAAGTTTATCCAAACTTGATGAATTAATCAAGGGACAGAGAATTGATGGTGATAGATGAGGTCTTGGATATGAAGAAGGAGAAAGCTCCAAATCTAGACAAAGGAGCTTTGGATAGAGCACTTCAGGACAAGGAAAATTTAGACAAGGAAACTAGATGAATGTTCCCACAAGGAATCTGGTAAGGCAACCTAATGCTCAAATATTTAATGGTTACTGCTATACTTGCAACAAATTTGGTCATATGGCCTCTCAATGTAGGAGTAGGGTGAACACAAGTAGACCATCATTCTCAGGTCAATGTTTTAATTGTTATAAATATGGTCATAAGTCAAGTGAATGCAGAACTGAGATGCATAAATTTCTTAGAAATATTAGATGTTATGCGTGCAATATATTTGGACATATTGCTAACCAATGCACATCAAGAGAAAATCAGTGGAATGGTTGGCCTAGATAGAGAAGTGTTGTGTGATACAGCTGCAACAAATTTGGTAACACCTCTAGATTTTGTTGGAACAAAAGAGGTCTGGTAAGACAAAATATGCAATCAAATGTCAAGGGAAAAGGAAAAATCACTACTAATGAGATCAAGAAGAAGATGCAGAAGAAATGGGTGAAGAAGAATCCCTCTAAAGAAGGAAATGGGTCGACATCAGAATCACTTCTGGTAATACCTCTAGAAATCAATTTTAGGTCTCTACCTTAGGGGGAGTTGTCAATAAAATTTACTAAACCCCCTACAAGTGATTGATATTGGAATTTAGATGAATCTAGTGTAAATAAAATTAGATGCAGAAAACAATTCTCCTAACATCAATACCTCAGGAAAGAATGCAGATACACTTTAAAATTTACACTTACAGTCCAATTAAGATGCACTATGAAACATATTACAAAAATAGAGTATTTGACAATCACACATGAACACCAGATATACGTGGGAAAACCCTTACAGGAGAAAAACCCACCACACCAAGAGAAGTCACTTTGTATTACAGTAATAATGATTACATACAAATGACAGACTTATATTTCTGGTGTCTATATACAACAACATTAAATACATGAACAATCTCGGGGAACCTTCAAGTTATGGTTTGGCAATAGAATTACGACTACTTGATGGAAGTGCCCAGCAATGCAGCCGTGCAACCAGCCTTCCAAAGACCAACGATCACTGTAATCGCAAGTATCCATGTCGATCTCTTCTCTGGCATGGAGCTTCCTCGGAACCGTTGCAATGAGAATAACTACAAGCTGACGATTCGGCCTTCCTCTCATTGGTCCATGAGTCTCCATGGGGCGATTAAAATAGTCAAAGATATCACATTGTGTTGCTGGCATCTGGGTAGAAACCATGATGTCTCGATGCTGAAAGCATATCGATGTAAGCCAAAGGTTACCACTTTGGTGCATCCGGATGTTCTATCGGGCTTTGATTAATTTACGTAGCCAGAACTCCGCAATAGGTTGTTAGGTAATAAGTTATTCCGCCAATTAATTATATAATATTGGTTGAATTAATTAAGTCACTTATTCCTTTATTTACTTAAGCTAAACTTAGGCATATTAATAATTGATTAATTATTAAGTGTGCACACTAGGGTTTCCCTTTTAGGTTTCTCTTAGGGTTTCTTGATCTCCTTCATAAAGATTGATCTCTTTGTAATATTTGATTCTCAATATTACATTTTTCTACTTTGAGTTTCACAAAGCATCTTCTTTGGTTCTGCAACATCTTTTACGTAGCAATAGGGTGATTACATGTAGGTGATCTTAGTTTCTAACATGGTATCAGAGCTCCAGACCTCCAGCTACTTGTTCGTGATCTGAAGATATGGCCTTTCAGTGAGTTTCTAATGCAAGGGTTTCCATAGGAATCTTTTTTGCAAGATCTGGGGTTCGCGAGCTTAGTCGTTTTGAGGCCGGATCGGGATCTCATAATCGGCCGGATCAGGCGTCAGAGATGAAAAATGACATATAACTCACCTATATTCGACGTTGGTTGTTTGTGAGGCAATTTTTTTTTTCCCATACGGCCTCTATATCGCCTCTGTGCACGCGATCTGAGGAAGTTTTTTTTCAAGGTTCGATTTTTTTTGTTTTTTTAAAAAAATTCTTTTATAGAAATTTGATAAAAATAAAAATAAAAAAATTTAAAATCAAAGGAAAAATGGGCGATTTTTTGTTTTAAAGGGCACATTATTAAAGGTACTCGCAGGTACTTGTATGGCAAGCTTGCAGGTCCCTTGTACCTACCACCTAGTAGTTTTGTCACCGTCGGCGGTAGCCTCCGTATTGGCAACAGCAGTCTACCAACCCGCTGACGTCCATTCTATTCCCGGTGACTGGTCTTTGAACTTTTCGGCCGTCTGGTTCTTTCCTCCTCCCGACAGTGATTACTGGCCGACTTTCAAACACCGGTGGCTCCTTCCACCAATCCGACAGCATGGGCATCACCAGTGGAATATTCCGCTTCTTCAAAATTTTGGCACCCCACATGCAATCCAGTAGTGTGCATACCAAGGGGAATCTTTTGAGATTCCACCGAATATTCCATCCTCAACCGCAGTCAGGGAATATTCCCTTTCATCAGCATATTCCTCCGACACCCATCAATTTTTTTTGCGAGTTGCACTCCAGTGACGGATGGCCATCCGATATTTTGCTTACGATGTCGCGTATCGGTGGCGTCACCCGTGCGTCACGGCCCTCTTTACCCTCCTAGCCTAATTTTTCCTAAAGGAGCAGTTTTTTTCTTTTGTTCATAACTTGGGCATACGGTATTGAAATGAATGGAAAAACAAGATATATATTTTGAAGGCTGGATTCCAGAAATTTCTAGTGAATTAGCTGCATTTTATTTTAGTATTTTACTTTTTATCTACATTTATTTCTTTTTGAAGTCAGATGTTTATTTTGGACTTCCGAGCTCATAACTTTTTGCCACGATCTCCGATTTTTGCTATCTTTGCGGCATTGGAAAGGTATTAAGGAGCTCCATGTTGTTGTTCATGCACTTTTTCTATATCTGTCCTAGGTTGATCACTTAGTCTAGATTTTTCCTGATGGGTTGTTTGGAGATTACTTGGATGTTTGGGCAGTTGGGAGGGTGCATCTTGCATCTTTGCACTTTGTTTTAGGCAGCCACCTTATTCGGTAACTCTGGCGCTTCCTTAGATTCACAGGTTGTTGTTCCCGTTTACTTGGAGTTTTAGGTGTTACGTAGCGCCAGATTACATTTATTTGCTTTATCGCGGTGCCAATTAAATCGGTGACTCTCTCATTTTGGTTTCGGTAGTAAGCGGAAGAATCTTCGCCTTGCGATGTCGGGGTTCGATGTTGTTACTCTGAGTTCTTCTAGTGCTTCTTTGTAGCATGTCATCTCATTGCAGGGGGTTTTCTCTACCTGTTCTTGCATTTGTAAATGGGTACCTAATTAGGCCTTTATTTCTGGGACCCATATGCATCTTCTTCTAGTGTTTTAGCTTCTTCCTAAGTTCATCTTAAGGGGGGGTGTTAGAGTAATAAGTTATTCCACTTAATTAATTATATCATATTGGTTAATTAATTAATTCACTTATTCCTTTATTTACTTAAGCTAAACTTAGGCATATTAATAATTGATTAATTATTAAGTGTGCACACTAGGGTTTCCCTTTTAGGTTTCTCTTAGGGTTTCTTGATCTCCTTCATAAAGATTGATCTCTTTGTAATATTTGATTCTCAATAATGCATATTTTACTTTGAGGTTTATAGAACATCTTCTTTGGTTCTACATGTCTTTTGCGTGTGATAGGTGATTGCATGCAGGTGATCTTGGTTTATAACAGTAGTTGCCTAGACCTATCGCTTTCGCCAGGAGATCATAGCGAGTCACCAAAGGTTATACCGTAGTCATTTGTCATACCGAGCTCCAAAGAATAGTCGGCAACACTTAACACCTTCACTGAGAGGTTTCTCCGAGATCTCTAAGCTATTCCGAAGACTCTTCATCATTGGCAAGACTCACCAAAATCATTGGGACTTCTTACCGAAACCACCGTGTTACACCGATGACCAACATTTCGCCAAGACCTATACCAAAGACTTTATTCTGAGGTCTTTAAGTTATACCAGGACCACCATGAGTCACATTGAGAGAAAACTATAACATCGGCAAGACATTAACACTTCGCCCGGACTTCATAATGAAACCTTAGTGTTACATTGATGACTCCCGAGTGTGTCCCCATTGGCATGACTTCCATCTATCGCTAAGACCTCACACTGTGATCTTTATGTTATCACAAATACATCATATGAATTCCTGTCGGTGAGATATTCACTGTTCGTTGGAACTTCTCCCCAAGTGTTGAAGTCACTCTGAAGCCCCCAGTTGCTATGAGTCTTCCCGATGCTCGATTGAATGGCCTGTTAGCTAGACATCTCCTGAGCGCTAAGAGGTCATACCGAACACTCCTTGTCACAATGATAGCTCCATAGTGAAAGGATTCGACAAGACAGAAACAAGGTCACAACGACCTGTACAAACCATGATGTTACCAATCTACTAGTCGGCCAGACATAATAGATGTCATACCAACTTTGCTCCAGTAGAGGTTTTAGCCTGTGATGTTTGAGGCACATATTTCCAACAATCTCCCACTTGACGAAGATCACACAGGCACCTCCAGAGCATAACATAACTTACTAAAAATCATGGGCACTAAGGCCCATTAAACTTGAACACCACCTGAACTTGTCTATGCTCACTGGCTTTGTCAATGAATCTGCAACATTCTCTAGAGTATCAACCTTTTCCAAACTGACCTCTCCATCCTCAACCACATCTCGTTCAAAGTGGTACTGTACATCAATATATTTCGTCCTGGCATGGAAAGTTGGATTCTTTGCCAGACAAATTGCACTCTGACTATCATAGAAAATTGTTATTTCCCCTACATCAAAACCAATGTTAGAACAAAAACGTTTCAACCATACAACTTCTTTACAAGCATGAGTAGCTACCATGTATTCAACCTCTATAATTGGAAAAATTTCTGACGCAGCTTGTCATCAGCTCCTTTGCACCACATATTCATCATGAAATGTAGCATCTGCCCGGGTGGGACCTCCCTACTGTGTCGATGTCCCCCTGCCCAATTGGAATCCACACATAAAGCGAATCTTGAGAGTCTGATTCAGCAGAATTCCCATGGTAGCACAAACAAAATGCAGATTTCCACTGATATTTATTTAAAATATTTTCACACAACATCCAATGTGTTCTTTACGGATTAATATGTCGACTAAGTACTCCCCTTTGGCAGGCAATGTTTGGCTTATACAGGACAAATTACATGGCCAGCAAGACTTCCCAACACTAGCATAGATTTTAGTCTCCTCCATCTGATGAGATTTGGGTAATCCTCAACAAACAACTTCATTCACTTATTTGGAACCTTCTTCTTGTAATCATTCATACAAAAATCTCTCGATGCGATCTAACCACTTACTTTCTGGTAGCCAAATCTTTCTATTCTTCCTGTCCCTGGTTATCTCCATCCCTAGAATATACCTTGCTACACCAAGATCCTTCATTTCAAACTTAGCAGACAACTGAGACTTAAGATTAGAAATCATTAGCTTGT
>VDFB02138458.1:0-19072 GCA_007258455.2 Sequoia sempervirens
TCCTTAGGATTTGGAAGTTAATTTTGACTATCAATTATGTTTTGGTGTCTAAGGAGTACTTCCTCATCACTTGGTGGTTGGTTTTGTGTTCCTTTGAATGTGGGTTCTCTTTGAGGAGTTGCAAGGTCATTTGGGTTGTAACCCCATGGTCAAGTTTCCTCATTGGTGGTGTTTATCATAGGTGCACTTGAACTACCTTTGTTGGCTTCCATCCTTTTCTTGTGTTGATAACTTGTGGTTGTCATTAACAAGTCCCAAGAATTTGGGAAATTTGGTGATTCCTAACTATGGAATGGAATGGTGTTTTTTTTTTTTTGGATTTTCTATTTTAAAAAGACTGATGAATGAAGATGATGTAAAAGAAACCTTTTTGAACAAAGGTGTTGGTGGTTTTCTATGGATTTTGTGATGCTCAAGACTGTAAAGTATGAGTGATGTTTAGGTGGATGTTTTGAGATGATGTTAATTTTGGGACTCAAAATGTACAAAACTTGGACTGATATTTTACTCTGCTTTTCTAGAGGATATGTTGATGATCTACTTGAACTATCCTTGAGGTTACAAGCAAATGTCAATATCTTAGAAAACTAGAGCAAGAGGATAATCCAAGCTATGTTTGATTTGAATCCTAAAACTAGGTTGATGTTCTAATTTCCAAATTGGGGATGTGGAATGAAAGTTTGATAAGCTATGGTATGAATGTGGATGTCCAAAATATTTTACGAATCTTATGTAAAACAAGTCTAAAATGAAGGATGGTGATGTTGGTTTTTGACTGACAGGTCTGATAATGTTCTCTAACAACTAAATAGAATTTTGAGGCCAATATTTGAAAATTAATTTGTTTTTTAACAATTTTGAGGCCAGTCTGTAAATAGGTCAATAGTGTTCCCTGATTAAAGCAATAGTGACAATGTTTTGGATCAATAGCGATTTTATGCAAAGGCAATTATGGCCAAGTTCAACAAAAGTGACTTTGTTTTGACAGTGACTGTCAAAAACAAAGACAATAATAGTGACAAATCTAAGCAATAGAGAGAAAAATTTAAGTCAACTACAATAATATTTGGATCAACAATGACTCTATTTAGGTCAAAAGTGATTATGTTTCTCAAAAGCGGCCCTTTTTTTACAGTGATTTTCATAAACAAGGGATAGAAAAAGTGATGAGAAATAGCAATTAATATTTAAGTCAACAATGGTAAAACTTCTGCAATAGTCACTCTATTCAAATGTTTCCAATTTTCTATGATGGCAATTGGGACAGGTTTGTAATTTTGAGATGTTTTGGCTAGTATGATTATTTTGAGAATATTGTCTAAGATTTGAAAAGTGATAAAGCATATCAATCAAAATGTATAAAGTTGATTGTAATGTTTTGATGATAAGGGGCTAAAATCAGCCTATGTTTAAACTGGTAACAACATCGAACCATATCAAGCAATATCATCGCTAAGGTCAAATTGGCCAGTGGTGACACACATAGGCCCGCAACTTGGAATCTCCTTCAAAGTAAGGTAGGGACACCCTTATGAGTGTATACACTTAAGTCTTTCAAGAATGGACAGATAGGGGCCTCTAGGAATGGAAGGATGACCCAATCACCCTCTCCCCAGAAAGTTACAATTAGCAAGCTACAAGTATCTTATACAAACTGGAGATTTTTGTCTCAATTCAAGGGAGTTCATATGGTGAGTAGAGTTCTTCAAAGTTTGGTGCACATCTCTTGCATTGAACCATGTTTCCAAGTAGAATATCTCAAGTAAAAGGTGGGTAAAACTCCTTTAAAGCTCTTAGTCACTACTCAAGGGACTAATACCTAGGAGTGCACAGTATGCCACTTAAGAATTTGATCACTCCTACTAGGGGCACTTATATGCAAAGGTACCTCCCTGTTCTAAATGACACCACATGGCCGAAGCTAATACCAGTTAAATCATGTCTTTCACCGAAATCATTTATATAGCAGCTTGAGGGAAATTCCACTTTGAGTCCTTTGAGTTCTCCTCTTGGGATGTGTCTCTTAGGCAGACCCAATCTAAAGGTGATGCTAAAAGTAAATGATTATGAAACCCAAAGTGCTTTTCGTCACCCAAGATCATCAAAATATGTGAGCATAGAGGATACACACTTAGTTTTCCAAGCATTGTGAACACAGTATACAATCCATAGCAGTTTCTTTTTAAGCCCACAATTTCAAGTGTGTGAAGATACCAATTCAATTTTTAAGTACACCAAATTTAAAGTGTTTTAGACTTCAAGCAAGATATAGCAATGTGCAAATCAAAAATGATTTGTTCAATTTCATAACACCAAATGAAATGTTTCTAATCATGTTAATTTGTCTTAAAGGGTCAAAAAATGAAACGATGCTCGCTTTTAACAACGTTGAAATGAAAAACATTCAATTTTACGAGCACCAATTGAAATGTGTGAGTTGCCTTGTTCAATTCTTAAGCACCAAAGTGAAATATGAGACTTTCCTTGTTCAATTTTAAGCACCAAAGCAAAATATGATATTTTTCTTGTTCATTTTTAAGCACCAATAGAAACATGTGAGTTATCTTGTTCAATTCTTAAACACCAATTGAAATGTGAGACTTGTAGGTTCAGTTTTAAAAACACCAATTGAAATGTGAGAATTATAGGTTTATTTTTAAAAACACCAATTGAAATTTGTTTTAACTTCGAAAGCTTAAAAACTAAAATGGCCTTGGTCTATTCACCAACTCTACAATCAAATTGTTAGTCGTTCTCATGAAATGTACCATATTTCTACAAGGGAAAATTTGTGTTTAGGACAATAACAGTTGTTTCTATTGATAGCAGCAGAACTTTTTAGATCAATAGCGGGTTTGTCTAGGTCAAAAGAAGCTCTGTAAATGTCAGTTAAGATAACCCTGTTCAAAAACTTGCAACACAAAAATGTCAATAACAGCCATTCTAAGCAAAAGTGGACAAGTTTAGGTCAATAGAAACCATATTTGGATCAATAGTGATAATACAGAAGTGACAAACACATTCAGGTTTGGAGCGAAAACATTGTAGTTAGAAAAAGTGATTCTTCAAAAAGGCGTACGTGACCGAGAACCTGCAACTACTTATCAAGCTCAAATAAAATGTTAACGTTAATGACTAAGGTCCCACTGAGCATGCCAAATGTCGTAAGGGGGGAAAATAGCATAAGGAAAACAACAATGAATTAGAACAAATCAATTCAAAAAAGATTAAATTTCAACCATACTCATGAAATGAAGTTCTAAAATAACTAAATCAACAAACAATGTAATCCTAAAGATAACATAAATTAAATTCAAAAACCTTAAAAGCTATACCATCCCATGTTGAAGTTGTACTTGTATTGACATTTGGATGTTGGATTGCTCAAGTCAATGCAAAGCCTCCATTTGTTGTTGTTGCAAAAGCTTCAATTTGTGTTGATAATGGTGATCTAGAAGAAGAGGGTAACAATTCTCAATATGCTCAAGAATCAGTTGTTTAGCTCTTTGCTATATAAATTCTAGATGATTTATGCGAGGGTATAAGAGTGTTTTATAGATTTCATATTTCCAGATGAACGAAAAATCATGATTGATGGCTCAAAACCATTGAGAGGAAATAGATTGGAAGAATTAGTGGTTTTAGATTAGAATAATTGGTGGGATTGGGAAAGCTAATTTGAGTGGTTAGTGGGATTGAAGAAATTAGTGGGATTGGTTGATGGGATTAAATAAATTAGGGGGATTGGATAATAGATTATTTATTCAACCAATTAGAGTGAGAAATTAGTGATTGTGATCTGCTCAATCAAAAAGAAGGTGAGGATAATTAATTAATATTAGGAGATGAACGTGCAAGTCATGTTTGACTTTAACAAATAAATTTGTATTTGTTTGTTGACTATGTTGAATGATTTTAGATAATTAATTTAATTATTTAGGTTTAGAGAGGGGAAAGTGATTTAATTAAATTATTAAGTGATAACAATTTAATTGATTTAGATGAATAGGGTATATTAGCAACAAAGTTAAATAATTGATGTTTATTTAATTAATCAAGAGGAAAAAAAGTTAGATTAATGATGAAATGGTGAATTGATTAAATAATTAAAGATAAATCAATTAATAGAAGAAATAGGGTTTATGGTGTAAATGAGGTGAAACACAATGATATTAGTGATAATGATGTTAATAATGAAAATTATCATTCAGGATGTGTGATATGCATTAGGTCATTTTTACATGTATACATTTATACTTAGTTTCAAAGACATTTTTAAACCTTTCCATATACTTTAAGTATTTAAAAGCATCGAAGATGATATATTTACTTAATGAGTGTGTGATCTTTGAATGTTTATGAAATTTAATAGAATTTTATGATTAATTATAGTTGTTAATAATGAAAAATTCCTTCAGAATAAGAATAACCTCTACAATGAAGAACTTGTCAACCCACAACAGAAGGATGTCGGTTCAACATGTGAATATTTCCCAAAGATGATGTAGGCGATGGTTTGAGGATGTGAAATGACTATTCATGACTTATTCTATCTTTTCAATAAATCATGGGAGGAAGAAGAGGCTTGTTTTATAAGGGATAGCAACCTATAATAAAGTCTACCCTATTAGAAACGCTTTCTAGTTATAACATTCTTCTTAATTGGTGTAGAGTCCTTATCAGACTCTTACACTCTTACTTCTACTTGCTATTATTTTTCTATTAAGCTAAGAATTGGTCCTCTTCCTACATTTTTGGAAGAGTTGATAGTTGCTCGTAGTTTGTTTTCAGTTTTGAAATAAGAGGACTCTCACAAACCCTATATATATTGATGATCTTGTGAGAGATTGACTAGCTAGATTTTTGCATAAAATATATTGAACATAAGACTTGTTATACTCTATTTTGAAATTATTGGTGTATTTTGAATTAAAATAAAGAATGATACTTCAGTTTCATGAATTTTTAAGTTAATATTTGAATGGAGATATTATGGATTGGAGTAGCTCAAGCAAGGGCCACTTGAGATACTACATAATCCATGTTAGCTTATATTATTAGTTAGATTGTTGTAATTTTTGAATTGTAATTTTTTATTTAAATTATGTTGAAAGCCATATTATATATTATAAATTATAATTTCTGATTTAGGTTATGTTGAATACCATTAATAATTAGTTGAATTTGGTCACATTGTAGCATATAGTCATTAGTTACATTCTATGAAAGAATAGTCACCTATAGCAGTTATTGTAGTTACAACAATTAGGTTTCACTTACTATGTTTCCTACATAGGAGTTAATTCAACTCAAGTATTCTTAGATGAAATCACTTTAGTTCAATTGTCTATACACAATTTATTAGGAGGGTTTAAGATTCTCAACTGCACATATAGTGTCAACATCATCTCAAAATTATGGTTCTACGGTTGATAATTTAATGAAGCACCTATAGAATAATGAACTACTTAATTTGGGATCTGTAGGTTCGTTAATTTGTATGTATGTTATATACATCAGTTAATTAAATATAGGGGAAGCTCTACACTCGATATGGAAGTAAATGCTTGAGTCCTCCATCTTCTCTCCTACTATGGAATTAAAATCTTCATCCACCTAATACCTCCTCCTCTCATCCAACATCTACAAACTTCTCTAAAAATCAAAAAAAATTGTAAAGAAAAATTATTTTTCTAATGGTGAAAACATAGGAAACAAGCATCTTGGGCAAGTACCATGATGAAAAGTCACCCCATCCATTTTCTCTCCACACTTGAGGGAAAGTTTCCTTTTTATACCTATCCATCATCCCCTCCACCCCACCTACCTATCATATCCATTAATCCTATGCATACCAATTATGCCACCCTCCTTTAGATATTGATAAATATAGGGGAAACTATCCATACATTCTTTGAACACTTCTTGGAATGTATTCCCTCATTGTAACTTTCATCCCTCTATCACCATATCCTTCCATATTTCCTCACCTCCAATTCATTTGTCTTACCCACCCATAATATCAATACTCATTATACTCATGCTCCATACCATCTAATCCTTCCACACACCTTCATATCCCTTAACCTCCCATCATCCTATCATCCATCCTATTATAAACTTAATAGTACCTCATCATACATGACTTATCTAGAGTTGGGAATCTTATTCCTTTGAGACATAGTCCTTAGAGATCACATCTCATCCTCTATCCATCTAATAATTCCTATCATCCTAATCCAAAACCTTAATCCATTCATCCCATAGTTACTCCATTTCCCAATCCTTGTCTTCCTATCCTCCATCCATAAATCCATCCTACCACTTCATATTCTCCTCCCATAATCCCTTGTCATTGGTACCTAGCTATAGGCTACCCCATACACACAAACCAATGTCATCCATCCCATTATTCTATCGATCCTATATAATCCAAATTCCCTCCACAACCCAAAATTACAAATGAATCCTAATCCATGGGATCACTTTTAGGTGCAACATGATCTTCAAGTCCCTCAAGGAAAGCTTGATCTAAGATATTCTTCCCTTTGTGAGAGTGATTTGCATATCCTAATTCATTAAAATTTTATTTTGTACATTTCTAGTCACCTATTAATTATTGGGAAAACATAATCTTGCATGTTTCATTAAATTTGGTCATCCCAAGATGGTCTTGAATTATTGAACTTTGACTCATTTCCCAAGGAGAATACACTAGTGAATTCACTACTTCACAAGCATCATATGTTTCGACATCATTTTTCACCTTATTGAGAGTTACAATTACTTCAAATGTATTACAAACTCCTTGAGTAGTTGGAATGACAACACTTTGGATAAGAAATGAACTAACTAGATATTGTATTTTGTGAAAACCCATTACTTAATCCACTTTTAGTACCATATTTCTCAAAGAATCACTTAGATCCCATACTATTATGTAAAGGAAATTTTGAACATGTGAGAAATTATCTAAGTACCCTTAGCTACAAGTTGTGTCCTTTAGTTTTTCACCCTCCTTAAATTGCTTTCAATGATGACAATTTTTTGTAATGATATAGTATGAACCATCGGTGCTCTACTAGTAATATTAATTTTATGGCACAACCTATAACCATGGAGATAGTCAATATGCTTCTCATTAGTTGTTGATCAAAAAAAAATTGTAAGATCAAAATGTTTTTTTCTCAAGTGCATGCATCTCAATAAAGTCTTTTTGGAAATTAATTTTATATATTTCTTGGTTCATAATATTCTTTAATATTTTGAATTTACATAATCAAAACAATAGAAGTGGGTATCTTACTTTCTTGTTGCCTTTGAAATATTTGCATCAATACCACTATTCAAAAGACTCAATAATTTAATAAATACCAAAAAAAATTCTCATTTTCACTCCTATCCTAAAAATATTTCATTGGAATTGACTCAAACATCTAAAAATTGGTGCTTGCTTCCTGAAGAGGAACATATTTTTCAATCATGCACTTAACAAGTTATATTTACTCCTCTTTGAATTTATTAAGGAAAAAAATTTGCTGGTATTCACTCTCAAAAGCAAATAGATGTCCTTTTCTAAAATAATATTTTTAGATTTCACTTATATGTTGAATTCCTTTATGTTTTTCTTCCTCTTAATATCTTATAAATTTTATTGTTCACCATTCTTTAGCTTAAGCTCCATGATTTTTTCATGTTACAATTGAGGCTTGGTGAGTCTTTTTTTGGATCCACTTTATTTTATTATAGTTCATCATCTAATTTTTTTTTGAATCTTCATCTTATATTATCTCTACACAATGAACCTTTCCTTTTCCCCAATATTTGTGGTTTTTCTTCTAGGGTTATTTGTATGAGAAACAAAATTTCTTCCTTAAAATTTGATTCTTGGTCTTCTTTAGGAATTTTTCTTGGGATATTTCCTCTTAGCATGTTCATTTGATTCTTATTCCTTCAATAATTGGGCTCTTGCTTCTTAGAAACTTTTTATGATAATTCTTCCATTTGGAATGATTCCTTTGGCCTTGGATTGGTGGAAACTTGTTAAGATTGTAGTTAGGCTTTCTATTTTTTCTTTTTAGCCTTCTATTTTTATTTTCTTGCAATATCTCCAAGTATTCTTCATAGGTAACATAGGATTTGTAAATATAAAAATTTTCTATCATATTAAAAAAAAAAAAACTTGCACTTGTTTATATAACATTACTCTTCTAACCATCTTATTTAAATATTTTTTATGTGTTCTTCTAAATGAAATTAGATATTTATAGCTGATAGAAAATTAATTTAATAACTAATCTTTGAAATTTTGGAGCTTCATGTGAGTTTATGCTTTTTCTCTTTTATCCTTTTGCTTTATTGCACTATAAAATTGATTCATCTAATTATTTATATTTTGTAAAGTCTATAATATTTTAGATAAGGGTTATTGTAATGTCTTAATTTTTTTGTCTTTTATTATTTTCTATTACTAGCATGTAGGTGATGAATTATGTATCAAATATTACCTTTCCTTATAGGCTAGCAAGATCACAACTCTAATACCATTGTAATATCCCAAACTAGATATTTTGGTAGCTTAATGAATTTTTAATATAAATGCATACAATCTAATACTTCTTGATCATTAAGATCCTAGGAAGGGGTGAGAGAATATAGTGACTAGAATTAAATAAAAATGCAATTTTTATGGTAGGGTGCACAAACAATTGTATGTAAATACATAATTGAAATAGAGATCTATGTTGGTTTTGACAACAAGTCTTCTTCTTTTTTCACTGCAGGAATCGGGTAGCACGACCCCCTATAAACTATAATGCGCCTGGTAAACTTTTTAACGTGACCGGTGATGCTGGCGCGACACACCCTTCAGTACCACGGGGGTGGAGGAGACTAGACCTTGTGACCAACCTCCTACAACAGGAAAGATTTAGCCAACCGAGCTAGGGTCCCCACCCCGACAACAAGTCTCTTAGAACAAATAAAAAATATAAATTATTTTGATAGAATATCTCTCATATTTTTACAATCAAGAAAGAATTTATGATGTTAGGACATGTAATTTTATGTACCCATGATTTTACATAAACCCTTGTATATATTTAAACAACAAACTTTGATATGGTAGCTAAGGAACAAATCTACATTAAGTATAAATACCAATATAAAGATGAAACAGTAAATGCCAAATTGATGTGATATGTTTTAGGGATCAATAGCAATATGAAATCATAAATTAAACACCTAATCCTAACTATTTATAATAGTCACATAAGATACAAAGCCTCGTACAAATGGTATAGCAGTTATGTAATATAAAAAGCAGCTTAAATATCAGATATAATCATGTGATCTCAGTAGTCAGTCAGTGTGGACAGGTGTCGTCATCAAATCAAAATCCCTTCTCAATGTGTGTAATTCAACAAAAATTAAAATGCCTCAAAAGACATATTATGGTGGTTAATCTGGAAGATGGTCAAAGTGGTGGTCAGTGATCAAACTATCCTTGTAATTTTATCCAATTGGTAAATGTACCTAGATCAATCCTCGGGAATTTCATAGTAGTTTCCTCAATTTGTTCCTTAAGTGTCAATCCATGGATGAAATAGAGAATTTTGTTGAGAGGTGTTTATTACAGTAAAGTTTTACACACAAAGGGAGTTTAGAAACTGAGGTAGAGATTAAGTGGGGATGGATGCATTCAAAGAAATTAAATCAAAAACTTTTACTTCTCAATTTGTAGGGGTACTTAATTACTATTTTGATCAATACTCTCCTATTTTCAAATCGAAAATGCACACACATATTATTTGAATTCTAATTTAAATTCTTAAGATCAATGTTTTTAGGATCACCCGGTACTTTTAAACATTAATATTGGAATAGAAAATATGTAACACTAAACTTGCATTTAAACAACTCGGGTGACAGGAGCTGCAATAACCAGGCAACAAGACCTATGGTGTCCTAGTGACAAGATCAGATAAAACTGTACAAATTATTTATGTGTTCTAAGAACAGTGTGTGTTTTGAAAATTCATATATATGTGTTGTCCCTGCAATCTGTTCTCATGCCACACATTAACGATACTATGCTTAATAAATAAGATCATGCTTATACCATTACTAAACTTAGCAATTCATCAGCATGCCTATTGATTTACTAAACTTAATTAAATCAATAACACACATATGGAATTATTGAACAAATATAAATCATACGTCACACAAAACAACAGGAAAATAAATCCAGGTGTTGGTTAAGGAGCGGGCCTTGTCTCCTAACCATCTGAATGGAGAATACACTCACACAATATGCAGATTCAAAACTGATAAACTGATAATAGTCTTATGCTTATATTAAATTCAACTTGAAGATTGTCTTTCATACTCGAGAGAGATCATATATGTATCTAACTACAGAAAAAATATATATATATATATCAAAAATAGATGTGTCCATGATTTGTAAGTATATGACCAGAAATACTTGATCAGTTTTGAAAATAGTGAGGTGGCCTCCGGCCTACTATTTTCTAAAAGCCCAAAACTGATTACAAAACCCAATTACCAAACCAACAACTAAACATATGGTAAAATACAATAACTAATGGAAACCAAAAGATCACAAAATCCTCCAGGTAATCTTCATCACTCATCCCTCCAACCTCAAAACTCTTGTTTCACATAACCACCGAAATTAGTACTCATAATCAATTAATCTCTAGAGCATTTTGCATCCTTCAATCTATATTAATTAACTTTAATTCTTTGCAACTATTATGGAAATTTAGGAGAGAGCAAAAGGTAAGCTATGATGAATACAAAACTAGGAAAATCCATGCTAAAATTAATCACAAACTTTTAACCCATCATTTTCCCCCAGCTGAAGACATTGCATGTCCTCATGCATAACTTACAAACTTAGGCTGAATCATCTATTAACTTTTGCACTGTTGCCATTATCTCTTTTCCCCACTAGTCCTTCAAACTCTAGATTATTTGTTGATGCTCAGCTTTGGATATGTAGTCAGTTGATATCTTTTGTTCCATTGCGGCCTTTAATTCATTAAATTTTTCCTATTGGTACTCTATAGTCATACACTGTTCAATAATATTTTCTTCCCACGAGGCTTTCAAGCTAACAATTATCTCTCATTGCTCTTCCAAGCTCATATAACTTGTTGTGGTTGGTTTATATCTTTGAGTCAATTTCCCTAACAAACATTTTAATTCCCTTATTTCCTCAACCTGTTGTTGGCTTCTATCATAAACTTGCTACAACTATAGTTGAAGAAGTAACATTTGAGCTTCCAACTGATGCACTTTTTCCTGCAAAACCATGATTTCCTCTACAAAATACTCTTTTGTCTATGAGATTTCATTTGATTTTTCCTCTATATCTCTCTTATGTATGTCATGGCCAGGAGAAGTTTCTATTGCAATCTCAGGATTTAGATTTTTTTCATCAAAGCTATAGCCATGGGGAAGAGTATTAGCTTCCTAGGTCACCAAATCTTGTTTCTCCCTTTGAGAGTTACCACATTGCTCCTGTAAATGTGTCTTAGAAGAAATTTTCCCTTGACCACTTATATCACCCTCTTCACTCTGGTTGTGAGGGCTAGTGGGGAATTTAGACATCTCCTCTTCATGGTCATCTAGTTCATCTCACTCTTCAAGGGATTTATGCTCAGTTGTGCCTTGTCTTGTCTTGTTTCTATTTTTCTCACTGTTCTCAGCTCTTTCTATCTCTACTCCTCAAGAGATTAGTGGCCACGATTTCAAGATCTTTTGCTTAGGGGTTTTGGGTCATTGTACAAGTAGTAGTGGCTAATTTCTGCAAACCAGAGGTTGCCTCCTCATATTTTCTTTTAAACCTAGTATTATAAGGGGTTAGTATTAGAGGAGTACTAATATTAGCAACATATTTACCCTTCCTATTATGAGCCCCTAGTTTAATATTCTTATCATCACTACCCCTTGTTGATTTTTCTGATTGTAAATTCTCAATTCCCTCACTAGGGTTTTCATTTCCACAAACTTTTCTATCCTTGTCGGCTACCCTAGGTTTTTTCAATGGGATTCTAAAGTTCATCATCTTGGTTTCCAAATTTATCGCTATTATCCTTGGCTCAATGAGTTGTAGGCTCAATTTCTAGATTCGAAGACTTAAAGGAACTTTCTTCCTTTGAAAACACAACCCAACTAATCAAAGGTACAGATTGTGCTAAACCCCTCATAACAATTAACTTTATCAACCCATGGTGTGCCATAGAATTATGATTCTCCTTTTGCACTTCTAGACCCATCATTTTAATTGAATTAAAGAGATAATGTAGAAGATTGACTAAGTCATTATGGCGTAAATGATAGAGTAATCTAAAATGGTGTGCAAACACATATGTGTACCTCCCTTCTCACGTAATATACTGGGTTATGATTTTGGCTACATTGGCCCAATGCTTAGGAAGTGAAGTCCATAAGGTGCCCTGATTAGGAGTCATCTACAATGCATCAACTTGTCTCAGAAACCATTGAGAATGTAGTTGAAGTTCGGTGGATCCATTCACAACTGATGGAAAATAGGTTCCCCCTGTCTCAGGTAATCCAATGACCTCGACTATGACTTACGAAGTGACTAGCAATGAAAGCCCCTACACCTCTATGGAATTACTAGAACTACTAAAAGCCATAGAAAAATCAAAGGCTACTACATCATCATACCCACATAGCTTTGTAAAGAAGACATGCCATCCTGCATTCTCAAAAACTTGATATATTGTCGCGTTGGCTCTAACATGTTGCATATCAATAGGTTTCTAATGCTTATGAATACCACCCATGGTGATGAATATTAGTGGGAAGTGAAAAAAATTTGGCAATAAATTAAAATCGATGTACTTCAAGAATCCTCATATGATATGGAAAAACAACATTGTTATTATAGCAAGGTAAGTTGTTTGTGACAGGGTGGTAATCATGACATGGCACGCCCACCCCCAACTAAGCATATGGAACCATCCTTGGTTTTCCACAATAAATGAAAATAAATAAATTAAATTAATAGGAAATGAATGGAATATAATACCTTCGACGAATTACCATTATACATTGTCGAGAAGGAAAAAACTGGCAATGAATGATGAGGACGCCAGCAGAGCTGAGGTGGTCCAATCAATGATCAGCATTAGAAGAATAATGTGTGGAGGCATGCAGAGGTGGTAGCACTAGAGGTTAAAGCATGGCAGGAAGATAACACATGTGTGCACAGAGCAAATCTACTCAAATTTGAAAGAGTGAGTGAAAGATCATTGTACGGGCATAGTGAAATGATTAAAGTGAAGTTACGACTCCAGTATAAAATGAAGCAACTAGGATGGCCAAGTGGATGCAAGTAGGTGGACACCAAATAAAGGGCCACAATGGAAAAGTACTTGGATCTCATGCAGAAAAGTCAGGGGTGCCCGTACGGAAAGTGATGCTATCTGCCAAAGTGATATGAAGATGGAATGCTGACATGATCGTGAAATAGAGGAAATGGCATATAATATAGAGATGGATAAAACCGGTAGATGTGGAGCCCATGGATGAAGTGGGTGAGGAAAAAAAATGGAAAGGTTGTTGGCACACCAATTTAAGGAAGGTGGTGACCAAATGGAGGTGCTAGCGTGGATGGTAGAGAAACAAGTGACACAAGCAACAAATGACTATGTGTCGCAAGAGCAGATAAAAGATGCCAAGTGAACACAAAGAACAAAGAATGGCATGTAGGAATGAAATGCAGTAAGGGAGGTGAAAGAAACGGAAATAAAATGTGTTGACAGGCACCCATCCCATCATAAAGGAAAGTGGTGGCGACAAGAGGGAAAAGAAGCAATATACTGTCGCAGGGGCGACAGGAGGTCGACCAGAGGGCATTATATCTTGTCGTAATTGTGCTTCTTTGATCATTTTTGTTGGTTTTTTTCTTTTTTTTATTTTTTTTTTTTTTTACAATAATAGACTGTTGGTAGCCCGATTTTCACCCTATCACCACCTAGAGACATCAAAAATCATTTTTTCCCCTAGGTTTATTAAACAGTGAATACTCATCGGAAGTCAGTTTTCAAGCATTCACTGGCCAACAACACTCGAAGGTTTTCATTGTTGGATCTTTTATGGATATTTTTTGAACAATAAATTATTTTGAAGAGGTGATAGGAACAAGAGTGAATTCCTTCACCATATCACAAACAAAAGTTTCTTTTGAAAGGGGTCATTTGTAAAGTTTCAAACAGTGCCCATTGAAAAGAAGAGCCATGCGCTCTGAATCTCCAATGCACAATTTAACAACACCATTATCATAGACAATCTCAATCTTGTAAGGACCAAGTCATCGGGTGTGAAATTTCCCCCTAAAGTCCTAGAACCGAGAGTCATAAAGCAACACCCAGTTCCAAGATTGAAATGTTTGCAACCAAATGAAGCAGTCATGCCATTGTGCTCTCTATTTTTGCACCACTTCTACATGAAGAAGGGCCTCCTAATGCATTTCATCTAAAGAATGAAGTTGAGAAATTTTCTCCTTTTGGGCTTCACTAAGACTCATCCCAAGTTGAAGAGTAATTCGGAGAGTCTTCACTTCAAATTCAGTTGTAAAAATGACCCTTTTACCATAGACAAGCTCATATGGTGTTAATCTAGTGGTCATCTTCCAAGTTGTTCGGTAGGCCCAAACTACTTTAGGAAGTCTATCTGCCCAATCTTTCTCATGTAATGCCACTGTCTTCATGAGAATATTCTCCAACTCTCATTTTGTCACTTCCACTTTCCTATTGGCTTTTGGATGGTATGGGGAAGATTTGTGATGCTTTATTTCATATTCTCACACCAATGCATCAACCAAATCAGAGGTGAACTATGTCCCTTGGTCTATGACAATTTCTTTGGGTACACCATACCTGGTAAAAATCTTAGAATACAAGAAGTTAGCAACTTCAGTATCCCTATCATGTTTCAAAGCTACTAATTTTACCCACTTAGTAACATAATCTATACATATCAAAATATATTCTTTATTCTGAGGAGGATTAATGGGTCCTACAAAATCCAAGCCCCATTTTTTAAACGGTTCTATTGATAACTGTGAGTGTATGGGCATCTCATCAGAGTGTGTAGGTCGGCCCATACATTGACAGTTATCACATTGATAAACAAACCTTTTACAATCATTGTAGATCGTTGGCCAATAATATCCTGCAATTAAAACTTTATTAGTAGTTCATTGTGTTGTAAAATGGCCTCCACAGGGGTCAAAATGGCAAGCACAAAGTATATCAAAGACATCCTCCTCTGTAACACATCGACGCATAACATGATCAATTCTAATACGAAAAAGTAAACCATTAATCCAACTATATTTCCCACTAAGCCCTATAAGCTTGTGTCCCTCTCTCGAAGAAAATGGGGTGGAAATTTGCAGGTAACCAAATAGTTAACAACATCAGCAAACCATGGGCTCTTTATAGAAATAGAAAAATAATGCTCATCTAGAAAGGTATCATCCACAGGGATTGGTTCATCATTACGCTGTAGTCTAGATAGAAAATCATCCACTACATTCTAGCATCCTAGTTTTTCAAGAATAGTAATGTCAAATCCCTGCAAGAGAAGAAACCATTGAATCACTCATCTTGTAAAAACTAGCTTATTCACCAAAAATATAATAGCAGACTGATCCATATGTACAAATGCTTTGTACCCAGTTATATAGTGGAAAAATTTGTTTATCAATGATAGTATAATTTACCTCTACACTAATAAAATTCTTACTAATATAATAGATGGAGTAAAAGAGAGAATCTTCCTTTTGTCCAAGTACCACTCCCATGGATTTGTTTGATACATCGATATGGATATGAAATGGAAGTTCCTAATTGGGTCCTCGTAGCACGTGTGTAGTTATAAATTTACCTTTCATTTATTTAAAGGCTTGTTGGAATTTGGGTGTCCACGAGAAATCAACATCTTTACCTAGCAAAACAAAGAGAGGTGAGGCAATCTTGCTAAAATTTTGAACAAACCTTCGATAATAACCAGCATGTCCCAAAAAAATACGTACATCCTTTGGAGAGGTAGGCACAATTAAGTCTTGAATTATTTTTACCTTTTTAGGATCCACCTCAATTCCTTTTGCAGAAATATAATGTCCCAAAACAATCCCTTCAGTCATTAAAATATGACATTTTTCATGACTTAAAGAAAGATTAGTATCAATACATTGTTTAAGAACTTTTTCTAGATTTTCCTTTTCTTCATCATATGTATCACCATAAACAATAAAATCATTCATGTACACTTCCATGTAATCATGAATTAAGTCTACAAAAATACTTAGAATAGCTCGTTGGAAGGTAGCAGGTGCATTACACAATCTGAAAGGTAAGACATTGATGCAGAGCTACGAGGATTCAACAACACATCTCTCAAACCTTCAACAATAACTCAAAGAAATATTTGTATGACACATGCTATTAGGAATTTTCTCAACCTACTCAACATAAGAAAACAACAACACAAATCTTTATATTACCTCGGATTGGACCTTTCATAAGGAAAATAGATTACTCCATGCATAACCCTGTCAGCAACACAAACATATCAACCATAGGTCTTTGATTCATAACTTGCACCATAACCTTGTAGCCCTTCAACTAGGGACTGTCATCACAAATTCTCTGATTAGACACAATATACCAACACATATTTGAGTACCTTGGATGATCTTCTAAAACATATCAGAAATGTAGTTATCTTTGTTTTGTAACAACACCATAAATAATGACTGTACTCTGCCCCTTTTAGGCCATTTAGAATTCATTAGACTATCAACCCTAATAGTTAGCACATATATCCCTCAAGTATCACACTCAAAACTTTCAAAAATGCTTTAAAAGAATGAAATAAACTTAAACTAAACACCCTTTAATGATTACATAGTCATTTGAAGGTAAAAGTGCTATTATTGTCTTAAATAGGACTGTCAGGAATCTTCCCTGTACAGGATAGTAAGTCAAATGAACAAAAACCTTATGATTTCTCCAAAAATTGGTCAATGAGTGGATCACAACATACCTTGGCAAATTTTCAACACCCTTATCCAAGAGTAACACCTTCTCTCTCAATCAAAACTTCAATGAATTATGTATTTCTCAGTCTTTTCACAAAAACGCAGACCTAGGGCTTCAGTTTATCAACATAAAACTTAAACTTCACACCCTATAGCCTTAGCATGTGAAAGCATAGACAATAATGAGCCCTTTCACCAATTTTTATCCTTTTTCACGGGTTGAAATAAGAGAAATGCAATTTCTTTTATCATTGTTCCATATCTTACTCAATTTTGCATGGAATCGAATGAAATAAAAAGGAAAATGCAATAGATACATAGCTTCATAAAAAAAAATTACTTCCCCCTCAATATCAGGCCGTACATGGCCGTATAGGAGCCAAGAACTCTGTTTTACCAGTAAAAAACACATAAATTCTAAGTTTTATTCATGTTTTCTTCATTACAGTGCAAAACTCTCTCTTGCCTCAACTTGTGTGAGGCTTATTTATAAATTAAAGACCAAAACTAATTCATAACAATCGACCACAACTGATTCTAACCTTCCCCTAACCTCTTGACTTGTTATCTACTTAATTTTTCCCCTTCAACTACCATACATTGCATTTTTTTGCAATATGACATGATTTGACAACTTCCAACTTTTACAAAAAATATGAGAAATGAACATCCTAGGACCTATAACACCACCATTGTGGCTTCTTGGGCCTTATTACAACATCAAGACATCAAAATGGAACAAATGACTCAATATGGCCTCCTGGAGGCATGTGATCAAATAGTGCTCTTGCACCAGAAATTATAGGAAAATGTACCCCATGGGAAAGTAAAAGTGGTTTTGTCTTGATCTTTTGAGGTGATACAAATTTTATTATACCCACTAAATCCGTCAAGGAAGGAAAATAACTTATTTCCAGCAAGGGTGTCTAAGACTTGATCAATAAAGGGAAGTGGGAAATGGTCTTTCTTAGTAGCCTTATTAAGGGCCCTATAATCGACACATATTCGCCATTTTCCATTCTTTTTAGGAACTACCACAAGTGGGGACACCCATTGGCTATCTGAGATACAATAAATAAATCCTACATTAAGCAGCTTTTGAAGTTCATCCTTAACAATCTCACATAATACAGGGTTCAATCTTCTCTAGGGTTGTCTTACAGGTCTACTCCCTTCCTTTATGTAAATATGATGTGTGCAAGTAGCGGGATGTATACCTCTCATATCTTGGTAATCCCAAGAAAAGGCCTCTTTATGGGAACACAACATAGCAATAAGGTCTTCTAATTGTGAGGTGTTCAAGTTGGGATTTATGTTAAGCATTTTTCCAGCCAATATTTTCATGGCTTGAGACTAGACAAGGGTATTTACAACAAGCAATTATGAATTAGATGAAGATGGATTAGAATTTCAAGATATCAAAAATGGACCATATATACAAGTATGTGGTAATAATTGATGCAAAGTAATAAAATGTTGAATAGACTATGAATTACTAACTAATGGAAAATTTCCAAACGGGCAATTATCACTTATATTCACAAGAAAAATCATTGTCTCTAAAACATTATCAACCAAATAATAATTTTGCAAGAAATTATTAATAATAGTGTCTTCTGATATATCCTCAAATTCCTTACTTTGATCAATTGTCAAAATAGGTAAAGACTCTTCTAAATCACTATTGATCCAAAATGGATTCTTTCTCTTCAACAATGGTTGTGCTGGAGGGTACAACGTCAGTTGCTTCATGTATTCTCCATTCGAAATCACCATGTTCCCAGACCTATAATTAATAAAAGCATTAGTAGCGGATAACCAAGGTCTTCCTAAAATTAAAGGGTACCCCCAAGCTTAATCTTCGGTTGCAAAATCATAAAATCTATGGGATACTCCCAAGACTCAATAGAAATAATGATTTCTTCGATCATACATTCTGGTTTTACAAGGGAACGATCCGCCATT
>VDFB02138460.1:0-18176 GCA_007258455.2 Sequoia sempervirens
CAGGAAGAGCACCATGAGTCCCTAAGATGTTGAATTTTGTTACTCAAATCCTTACACTCATTAGTAGAATGACCATGTACTCTATGATATGTGCAAAATGAACTCTTGTAGTAAAATTGATTTTGTGTTTTTGGAGGAAGGGATATCAAATGATCTTGGAGGAGTCTCAACAAGATACTCTCTTGATCAATAGTAGAATATGTTCCTTTATTTGTGCAAAATGGCATACACACACTAACTAATAAGGCCTTAGATGAAAAAGGAGATAAAGGAGGTAAACCTAGATCTTTCTTGAAGGAGTATGGTATATCGGTTTGCTTTGTGTGTTCACTGTATCCATGTGTAGGAGGGAGATTGTATCCAATACCAAAGCAATATTTCAATTCAGATGAAGGGGGTTTAAATGCTTCTGAGAAGGATTGGTTTCTTCATGAGAACACAAATCCTTTTTAAACTTATGCATCATCCCCTCATGAGGTATGGGAGTTAGATATCCCCCATCACTATCATGGGGTAATGTTGTTGCCATAGAACTAAGTTGAGAATATGAAGCACAAGGTTGTTTTGGTTTATATTGTGAGATTTTGCACTCTATTATAAAGGAAGGTGTAAAACCCCAATTGTCATTAGAACTTGTAGATCTGAAAATAAATCGTTTGTATATGACTTTAGATTTTTAGGGTGAAATTTTGGATTCTTTATTGAAATGAGGCATAAAATCTAATAACCCCCAGTTATCACTAAAGAGTTGAGGGTTGACATCAACTTGTATAGGTTCAACTTTTGATTTTGGAATGAAAGTATTAGGGGAGTTGTAAATGTTGTGATCATATGATTCATAGCTTCATTCATCTACTTCAATCGTGTATATCTTGTTTTTGTATTCAAATTTCATTGTATGGTGGAGACTAGAGGGGAAACTTTTCATAGCATGAATACATGGTCTCCCTAGGAGAAGATTGTATGAAAGGGATCTTGGAATCATATGGATAGGGGTAGGCAACACTACAGGTCCGACCTCAATAGGTAATGTGATCATCCCTAGTGGTTGCCTATTAACATTGTCAAAGCCAATAATATGAACATTGTTAAGTTGGATAAGCCTCTTGTTCATGCCAATTTTGTCTAGGAGGTCAATGCTACAAACATTAATACATGCTTCATTGTCTATGAGAGTGTGCCTAACTATAGGTTCATTAATGATCACCTTTATCATCAAGGCTTCATTTTTATTTTGAATCTCAAGTGAGGGAAATTCATGTTTAGGGAATGTAATCTTTGACGGTGTGACATGCATACGATCAAAGGAGAGTGTTACATTATTCAATTTCATATAAGATTGGATCTCCTCCTACTTTATTTGCAATATTTCTTGAAAGAGACACTTGTATGTAGGTGATAGTTGAATGAGTTGTCATACAGATATATTAGTGGGAGTATTTTTAAGGTCTTCAACACTAGGAAAACTATATTGAGAAAAAGGTAATGGAGTGGGAGTAATTTGTGGTTTCCTATATGTTTGAGCAACTAAGTTATAACTCGGTTGCTGCAAAACATTGTTACTATTTGATTGCATCATAGATTTAAAGAAATCTCTTATTTTCTTATGTGATTCACTAACATGAGGTGACTTAGGAGGCTCGATAAGTAAAGGAGATCCAATTTGTGTCATAATAACCTCAACAAACTTGTCTTTATTTTCATGATCTCTTAGTGAAGAGGAATCATCTTCATCTAAGGAAGCTTCAGTATTTGAAAGACATGTGTCAATGTTCACATTTTCTTGCACTATGATATCTTCCCTAGGAGGAGAGTTTTTAGGAGAACTACAAACTAATTGTTCTTGAAATTCAAGGATTGGTTCTTCCAAAATGACTTCATCAAAAGTAGGGGAATGATCAACAGTTGAAATATTTTGCTCAATAAGGGTTTCCCTAGGTGAAGAGGGACAACTAAGATTTTCATGACTTTCATCAAAGTATCTTCTTCACAACTAGCAGAGATACTAGGAGAAGAATAAGTATGAGTTTCATGATCATTTATGATTTCATTCCTTTGTTCCCTAATGTCTTTCAAAATAGGATAGGTAGGGAAAGGATCATAAAGAGGGTTGTTATAGACTTTAAAGACTTGATCATCTAATATATTCTCATCATTTACAATCTCATTCTCTTCCACTAAATCATTCTCACAAGCAAAGGGAGAATGGAAATTAGGTAAGGTGATGTTTAGAAATGTGTCTATGATGTCATTCTCTTGTGCTATAATATCTTCCAATTTAGGAGAGTTTATAGAAGATGAGCTTTCAACAATGTCATGATTCTCAATGAGTGCATCTTCTAACACTGGAATACCTTTGTCACATGGAGGAGAGGTATTAGGAGAAGAGAAACTATGATTATCAATATTGTCTATAGTTTCATCTTCTTCTATCACATCATTCCCACAAATAGGAGAGATAAGAGGGGGTGTAGGTTTAAGGAAAGCATCACCATTTTCACTCTCTTGCATTAAGAGGCTCTCATAACTAGGGAATGTGTTGAATGAATGACTAACATGCTTATTGACTAAATTTTTCTTTGCAAACTTGGAAAAGACTGAAACTAACATTTTTGAACAATAATCTATGCAAACTTAAAATGCAATGTATAGACTTAAAATGAAATGCAATTTTCAAATTTCAAACAAGGTAATTTACTGATTACACTATGCAATGATCTGAAAATGAAATCTTGTAAAGGAAATTTTGATATTAAGAAATGCATGAAATGGACCAATTTAAGCTAGATTTAGTAAAATGAATGGAACCAAAATTCAACCAACTGAAACAAACAACCAATGGTAGAAAACAAAAGTGCAAAAATAAGGTTTTTAATGCTATAAAATGCAGTTTCAGATGTGCACTGGGATTGATTCGCCCATAGGGGCGTATGAGTCCCAATGAGAGTTTTTTTCAAAAATTTCTACAAATTTAAAGTGGTTTTAATGTGTTTTAATGATCTATAACCTAAGTGAAAGTGCAGTTTTTATATGATTTGAGATGCAAAAATGCAACCTATATGCACTTTCACTAATGCAAAAACTAGAAAACCTAGAATGCCAATTAACTAATGTAAAGCTAGATCTAGGATGATGATGCACTCCAAATCAAAAAAGAAGGTGCTCAAAGGGTTGGTTCACCAAAATGTAAGAAAATCATCACCATTGGGGTTTTAGGATTTAGGGCAACAAGCTTTCTATACTCCATATTCAAGGATTCCCTAGAGATCTCAATCAAATGATGATAATGGGAGAAAGAGATATGTTAGGGGACTGTCCTAGGGTATGATTAATGATTGAGGAGGGGTTCACCACCAAGCTAGGGCTTGGAAAAATGTATGAAATGCAAGATCTAATGATTGAACTCAATGATGCATACAACTTCACTAAATGAACTATAAATGCAAGTAAATCAAAACAACAAACTGGAAAAGTATAGAGGAGCATCTAAAAACTTGAAGATAACTTGAATGAGCTTTGAAATGCAAAAACCTAAAATTTTGGCCTCTTGGGACTCATTCACCAGTATGGGTGAATTAGTCCCAAATCTGGGTTTCTGCACAAGAATAGGTTTCTAAAAAAAGGGTATCTGAATCTGCAAAAATCCTAAAAAACACCTCTAATGGGACTCATTCCCCACTTCTAGTGAATCAATCTTGTTTTGTCAAGAAGTTTCCCAAGAGTAGAATCTTGAACTAAAACTTTGTAATCCTCTTAAGATGGATCAAATAAGCACTTTCCCACTAATTCCCTTCAAATTGGATGGATATTTTTCCCTAGATCTGAGTTTTTGTGAGTCTTTACAACTTTTCATGACAACTTTGATGACATTTTCAACCTTGTCATTTTGGTACTTATGAAGGGTTCAAATCCACTTTTCTTCAATCTATAAACCTGCAATCACACATGTAAAGAGGAGAAAAAGTTGTTGATTGTTAGTGAATAGGGGTTTTCCTTGGTCAAATCCCTTTTAGGTAATTAAACTAAATGATGAAATAATGAAATATGAACATGAAAAATGCAACATAGGACATGAAACATGAGAAATGATACCTTGAATGATGTCTTGTAATACAAATTAAAAATCTAGCATGAAATGGCTATGAAGGATGTAGATCTAGATCTTGAGATAAGTGTAGAACAATGCTTAATATTGAATCTTGAATGCAACATCACAACACTAGCTCAATAACATGTTTGATTCTTGATATCTTTGACATGATGATGGATATTGAATTGCTGCAACAATTGATGAAGAATATTCCCTTGAATGCTCTTGAATTCTCTTGTAAACACTTTTTTTTTTATTCAAGGGTAAATGCTTGACCGAGCTATGAACCGGATACAACCATTCAACAATACCACCAACGGGTTTAAACCTTGGGTAAGAACAACAATGCCACCTATAAACCATCACACCATGCCAATAATCGGCACTCTTGTAAACACTTGAATGTACTTGTGAACTTCAATTGTTTATTATGAATGCTCATTCAACTTGCTAGGTGTAAAATGAATGGAAGAAACTTGTATTTATACTTAATTATGCAAGAATTCTCAAAATTAGAACACTACAAGGTAACATCAGATCTAGGAGGATAAAATCCTACCAAAAATTTGAATTAAGTTTGATTTTGGGCCACACGAGACTCATTCGCCCAAGGTGGCGAATGAGTCCCATTAGGCATAATTTATGGGATCATTTTTTAAAATGCTTAGAAAGGTGTAAAACTAGGATCAGGACCCAAAAACCTAGGTGTGACTCATTCACCCAAGGTGGTGAATGAGTCCCAAATCACTAAATATAGGCCATACAACCTGAAACACCTAAATTATGATTGGATGTTGATTTATGTCAGGATTATCCTCAAAAATATGTATTAAATGACACTTGTGGATGCAAAATAAGGCCAATTAAAGTAGAAAGAAGCCCAATTATTAAATAAAACCCTAGGAAAGTGTGAAAGTGTATTAAAATACTTTACAACACTCCAAATAAGGAACCAATAAGCTCATTTAGTTCACAAGGTCCCAAGACCTAATGTGAATATGTTAGACACATTGCAACACTAAATCAAGGCCATGTTAGGGGGGACCTCTTTCCTTCACTACAAAGTGGTATTGGTTGGCTTGTTGTCTAAGTGATTTAATTTTAGTTGTTGTAATTTACTTTTTCACGTAGATTCTTTCACCATATGCTCTCACCTTTCCCATCATGGGAACTGGTTGACTAGAAATTGGAATGGATTTTGCATTATGATCATTTTTTTTGTTGATGTGATTTAAAAAAAACTAGGGTGGTTATTACAATGGTATCAAGGTTGGTGAACTTCCCAACCTATGTATCCAACCTTGACTTATATCTTTTTCTCTAAAAGTGAAAGAGAAATAAGATACTATAACATACATCAAATATTACAACCCTATTGGTTGTCACAAAATCCTATAGAAGATACATTTTTAGAGGTCTTAGCTGTACATCAAAATACTACAGTTGATAGTGAGGTTTTATTAGGAAACATGTTAGAAAGAGAAAAGGGAACAACCCCACTAGATAGTTTGAATTCTAGATCTAAAAGGGAGTTTTATGTCATGCTTTACATGATGTCTCAAATGTTGGTTAAAATAAAACAAATATGCCTCATTCATCCCTAGTTCAAAATGGTCAAAGTAGTTATTCTAACACCAATACCCATTAGATTAATAATAGTCACACTATTGGAGTAGCTTCTAGGTATTTTTCTAGACCTCTCCAACCTAAATTTACATGAAAGGAGGAGGATCAAGTTATTTTGGAGGACCAAATTGGAAAATAGTAGATGAAGTGATGGATAGTTGTGTAGAATATATCACTCTTATTTAAGAGATCTGTGACAATTTGATACTTGAACAATAAATTAATCAAAAGAAGAGAGGGGTTGGAAGAGTTGATAATAGAGGTCATGTGGTGCAAAGGGATTACCAAGAATCCTTGGGAAAGGTAACTCTCTCATTTTGATGGGATTGAGAAGTGCATTTACCAAGCTAGGGTCCAATAGTCGGACAACTATTTGTCCCTAAGACCACTGTTGGAGGAGGATGTGATCAAATTTGATACATTGCATAATTTGAATGGAGAAACCCATGATTTTTGGTACCATTTATTGATAACACTAATCCATAATCTAATTACCACCTATGATAATTTCACAAATTAGCTCATAGAAAGATTCGATAAGGACTCTGAGATACAATTTAGAGAGCTTGTGTAGTTGTGACAACATGGTACTTGTTGACACTATGTCACCCTTGTTTTCCCACTACTGATAATCGATATGAGAGATTTTCTAGTAGGTTGATTTTTTTCCTTTGGTTGTGCATTCCCATTCATGGTCCTTTATCTAAATTTTCCAAAAATTATCTAAGTCCAAGGTTTTTGAAAATCTCTCTCTCTCATAAACCTTTTCGACAAGCTCTCTAGTTCATGAACTTGTTGATATAGAAAAATACACTATTTGTTTTATGAATTTTCTTTGTTTTCTCACTTTCCTTTTCATCTAACTTTTTTGTTCACTAACCGTTTGGTTTGTCAAAAATGGAGTTCACCAAAGAAGATGTTCACTAAAAGGAAAATTGTCCAAGTTCATTTTGTATTGTTGAAGTTCTAAGTTCACCAACTCTTTGGTTAGCCAAAAATGGAGTTAGTCATTGTAGGAGTTCACTGAAAATTCAATTCATCAAAGAAGATGTTTTCCAAAATAAAGATTGTATAAATTCATTTTGTATCAACAAAGTTCTAAATTCACGAACTCTTTGGTTCACCATAAATGGAGTTAGTCGATGAAGGGTTTCATTGAAGAAGATATGGTTGAAAGGTTACATATTGTAAATTTTTTGAATTTATATGGGTATGGCAAGATGTCAAGTTATATTTGGATCCTTATCTGATCCCCCTACTTCTTCATCACCTCCTTTTTCCAATAGGTACAAATCACTCATATTTTCTCATGGAAAAATTTTATGATGATAGTTTAGAGAAGTAAAGGGAAATTATGAGTAGGTTGAGAGCACCTAGGGGAAGTTGGGTGACTTGTACAATACTTGAGAATATCTAGGAAGTAGTTTGAGCATATTATACATCTCCAAGAATCTAGGAGCATCTTCAACAAAGAATATCAAAACAAAAAAGGATTTTTCTTCAACCACCAACACCATGGAGCATTTCAAGTAATCAAACAAAGAGAGGTTGTTTTTTGATTCCCAAGTGGGGGTTGATCAAACAATCAATTCAAGAATGTCATTAAATAGCCTTACATAAGTCCTATATTGTCTCCTATGTTGGGATAGAGAAAAGGGACACCCAATTTCATTTTTAGTTAGTTCTTTCTAGTTTGAAAAAAGGTTAAGTATTGTAGCTCAAAGATACATAGTTTCAAACTAAGGATAATAAATGTAAATATATTTTTAATTAATATCAAGGAAATTTTTAATCTTATATTACTATAATAACACCTTTTGATCAATAAAATAAAGGTTTTCCTTCTCAATATTTTGTTCTACCATGTGTAACTTCATGATTGATGCATATGTCTATGATTCATATATGAATCATCAAGTATATGTCTCATGTTAGCATCTTTAGGAAAAAAATATATACACTTTGTGTAGGTTATATATAATGCAATGGAAATAAATAGTGAATAGTTGTGAAAACTCTTATTTTTTGTCTTAAACTATAAGTATTTCACCTTCATATGAAACACTAATGCATGAATGTGTGGAAATATTTGAGTTGTGTAAATAAATGGTTGATTCATTGATTAATTATGTCAAAATAGTAGTATAGGTCTTAGTAATAATTTGGTGCATCACCTCCATAGGATCTAGGTTCATTTTATGTCATTTATCTTCCCTTTTTCTTAGCAAGAAATGGTATTTTAATATAGTTTAGGTGATAAACCAAGGGAACCATCCCCCTTTGGAGACTCATCTTGGTTTATAAGCAACCCACAGGCCTCAAGATGTCTCCATGCTTGTAGATTGGGGAGAGAGTTTTAATATAACTCTCTCTAGGGTGCACTCAACATTGAAAATAGTATTGTTTATGCCTACATTATTTAGTTTAAAATACTCTCTATCATGGTCCCTAACATCATGGAGAGAAGACTTGTAATTATTTTCAATGAAGAGTTGATTGAGCCACTTAGAGAATGGGTTAAAACCTTTGATCCACCAACTCTCTAGGAAGCTATAAGGTAAGGAGCATGGATCTTGCTACTCCAAGGAGTAAATTTCAACCAAGGACCTTTGATCAGAAGGACAAGAAGTAATTTCCTAAAGATTCAAATTAGTACCAAAAAATGTCATTAAAAAAATTGATGATGACCTCTAAAATGAGCTAAGGAGTAAGAAATTATGTTTTACTTAATAAGAGGGCTCCAATCCATAAGTGCTTCAAAAAGGGAAAAGTTAATATATAAGTGTATTCAGTTGATGAATTTATATTAGAAAATTAGAACAACAATCTGATTTGGAAAAAAGTGAAGAGAAGACATCAAAAGAGTCTGAACAACAGAAAGAACTTGAATGTACCCTTGCCCATCTTTCTATTTTCTAGAATAATAATTATTTCAAAGTCAATGGTGTCCTATGTGGGCAATGAATCATTTCTCTCGTCGATATTGGTGCTACACATAATTTCATTGATGCATGTTTTTCTTGTAGAGGACTCAATATTGAATATTTTGAAGGTTTCAAAATCATGGTAGTTGATGGTTTCACTCTCACATGCATAAGGAGAATACCTCAAATGAGTCTTCAATTGGGTAAATATGAAGTCAAAGATGACTTTTATGTGGTAAGAATTGGTGATACAAATACAGTCCTTGGCATCCATTGGTTGTAATCTCTGGGATAGAACACCTTGAACTTGTAAAATATGAAGTTGAAGTTCCAATTAGATATAAGGAAATTGGTTTTGGGAGGGATGTTGAATGGAGTTCCATGTGTTTTCACCTACAATAATATGTAGAGGTTGATTCACCATGATCAATTTGAGTGGATAATAGAGTATATTATCATACCAACCACTCCTCAAGAGGAAAAGAGAAATTATCATCTAGATGTACAAGATTCTATAGCTAAGTGAATCAAGGTGTTCAATAGCATAACACTTAGAAGGCCTCCTGAAAGAGGCATTGAGCTTGTGACGGAGTTAGAGGGAGCCAAACATTTCATCACCGCTCCCTATTAACATTCCAAGATACACAAGGATGAGATTGAGAAATATATCAAGGAGCTTTTAGAGATGGGACACATCCATCCAAGAAAGATCCCTTTTGCATCTTCAATTGTGTTGGTAAAGAAGGATGGGACTATATGTATGTGCATATATTATAGGGCTCTTAATAAAATGACTATTAAAAATCAATATCCCATTCTATGAATTGATGAGTTGCATGGATTTTTCTACTTCTCAAAGATAAATTTGAGATCGAATCACTATCAGATAATATTTGTGGTGACATTGAGAACACTACTTTAATATACCATTTTTGGAATTATGAGTTTCTAGTTATACCTTTCGGCTTAATGAATTCTTTTAGAACTTTTAAGTCTTGTATGAATCAGGTGTTCAATAAGCAACTCAAAAAATTGTCTTAAATTTTTTTATGATATCATGATTTTTAGTAGAACTTGGGAAGGGCACATGAGGCATTTGGATACATTTTTGGTTATCCTTAGAATCCAAGTGTAATTTTGAAATGGAATAACTCTTATACCTTGGTCATATAATCAACTCAAAGGGGGTAATTTTTGACCAAGAGAAGATCAATGCAATTTTAGATTGACCTCCACTTACAAATCTCTCTTAGTTGAATTGTTTCTTTTTCCTTTGTAGATTCTATAGAATATTTGTGAAAAAAAAAATCCTAGTTGGTTGCCACACTTGCTCATCACACCAAAAAGGACGTATTTGTATGGTCTACTATAGTGCATAAATTTTTTTATTAGTTCAACAAAATCATGATCACATGTCATGTTTTGGCCATACATGATTTCTCCAAGCCCTTTGAGCTTAAGTGTGATGCATCAAGTGAAGGAATAGGTGTTTCCCTAATGCAATATAATAAATCTATTTTCTTTGAAAGCATAAAGTTGAGAGGAAGTCAAAGGAGTTACTCAATTTATGATAAGGAGATACTTTCCATAATGCATGTCTTAAAAAATTTCAAGCAAAATTTGAAGTTTATTGTTAAAATTGATCATAACAGTCTTTATTATTTCCTTAACCAGAAAGATATCAATGATAGACAATAGAAATTGGTTAGTAAGCTAAAAGCTTACAATTTTTATATTGAACATTGCAAAAGGAAGAATAATATTTTGGCTGATGTAGTGTCAAGGAGGCCACATTTGAGTTCCATGATGGAGATTATTATTGATTGGAAGGAGCATATTCTTCCAAAGTAAGCCAAAAATATCTTTTCCACTATTATTTGGAGGTTACTTAGTAGGATGAAAGATACAAAATGGTGAATGAACTTATTCTCTACAAGGAAAGAATCTTCCTAGTACCTGAGTCAAAGATCAAAGTAAAAATTTTGGGTATTTTCCATGATGCTCCCTTGGTTGGTCACCAAATATTTTTCAATATGTATAGGTAGTTTCATGAAATATTCTCATGGAAAGGACTTAAGGATGAAGTCCTTGAGTATGTTAAAGATTTCCAATTGTGTCAATAGAACAAAATTGAGCACACCTTTCCTATTGGCTTGTTGTATCCCTTGCTTGGATTCCCAATAAAAAAATGAAAAAGTATCTCAATATACTTCATTACTATTCTCCCAAAATTGCAAGGAAGTGACTGCATCTATGTTGTTGAAATTTTGACTAAATTTGCACACTTATTTATTATTTATGCAATGTTTACAACAACTTAGGTGGTTGATTTTTCCTTAGAGAAGTGTTAAAGTTGCATGATATGTCAATAATATTGTGAGTGATAGGAATGGGATATTCTTAAGTTTGTTTTAGAAAAAAATATTTAGATTTAGTGGGACTAAGCTCACTCCTAACAGTAATTATCATCCAAAAATTTATGGGAAAATATTGTTAACAAGTGGGTGGAAGGTTACCTCCAAAATTTTGTTTCAGGGCAGAAAAAAGCTTGGGTAATGTGACTTCATTTCGGTGAGTACTATTGTAGTTCTACTTATCACATGTTTATTAAGATGTCTCCTTTTATGGAATTATATGGATATGAAGCTCCTAGTTTTATTGATATTTTTTTTGGTGATAGTAGAGTTCCTTCAGCTAAGGATTTTTCGCAGCAAACTCAAGACATCATGAAATCCATGAAAGACAACCTCTAGCATGCTCAAAATCAACAAAAATTTATATGCAAATCAACAATACATCGAGTCTATATTTGAAGTGGGAGATATGGCCTACTTGAGGTTGCAACCATACAAGCAATCTACTCTCAAGAATAATGGATTTGAGAAGTTGAAGCCACATTTATATAGCCCATTCAAGATCTCCAAGAGGATGGAGAAAGTGTCTTATGAGTTATAGCTACTTAAGAGTGGTAGGGCTCACAATATCTTCCATGTATCACACCTCAAGAAGGGGCTTGGACATAATGCAATTGTCTCTTCAAAGTTTCCCCCTTTAGTTGGAGAAGGGAAATTTATTCTAGTTCCTAAAGTAGTGATTGATTACTGGGAATGGACCTTGAGGAAGAGGACCATCAGAGAGTATTTTTTTAAGTGGAATAATTTACTTGTGGAGGATGCTACTTGGGAGAGTGAGAAAAATATTGCAGGATCTAGATTTACAATTGTTTGGGGACAAGCAATTCTAGGGAGAGACAACTATAATTTATTCTTCTAAGGCATAATCAATTTGGTGATAGCATATTTTTGAAGTTCTTGTAGGCTAATTAGTAAGGAAAGGGGGACTCCATAGTTAGTGGTGAGCACAAGTTCAGTATTTAAGGTTACTATTTTTGGAAATGAACTAAGTTAATAGTTTAGATCAGTGTGACACTCTCAGAAGTGAATTTTCAACTTTTAGTGGCTTCTCCAAACTTCTTGGAGAAGAAATCTATTTTGAGTAAGTCATTTGATTGGCTTCAATCATAATCCTACATCTTCAATATCATCTCGATGTGATTAGATTTTAATTATGATTTCCTCGTGTTTTTTGCAACTTGGGTGAAATAATTTAAATATTCACTTAAGTTCCTAAAATTATTTAAGTGAAAATCTTAAGTGTAATAGCTTTAAAAAATATAAAGTGAGCTCAAAAGTGGAATCCTAGGGAAGAATGAAACTTTTTCACATAAAAAAAATATTATTATTTCAAAAAGGTCATTTGTGAAAATATTAGAATTATTATTTTCAAATAATTGTCATTCCCTTTAGGAAGTCATATAAGGAGGGTAAGAGCTCAATTTGAAGGTTATGCTTATGACTTCTATATTGTTATGCTATTGGAATTAACTTGGATTTATTCCAAATATTTTGAGGATAAAGACCCTCTCAAGATATCTCATTTTGAGGACAAAACTCCCTAGCTCGATTGGTGTGATTTCATTCAAGAATAACCATTTCTATAAAACAAAGTTTTAGCTTGTCGTGTTCAATCATGGAAGATTTTGATGTGTTCTAGTTTTAGAATTTGGATTGTTTTCTTGTAATTTGAATATTTTTCATTGTTTATAATTTAAGGGTGATCAAAGGAGTTCTTTGTTTTTGGGTCATACCAATCCAAACATGGTCCATACTATTTCTATTGGTTTCTATTTATATGGTATAAATTTCTTAGTTATTGTTGTTGTTGAAAAATTGTCATTGCCATTACTTGTAGGTTGTATAATTTTATGGAGAAAATTTAATTTTTTGAGGTTGTACTCCCACCATTGTTGGCAATAAAAAAAACTTGTAAATAGGTGTGGGAAATCTAGGCTAAAGCACCTAAGTTTTTGAGACACTTATAATTTCCAGTGATGGTGCCTAGTGACTATAAATCATTATCAATCATCATATATGTGTACTTTGGGGCTTTTGATGAGTTATGATCATTTCAAGATTAATTATACTTGTACTAGTGCATTATAGACCTACAATTTCTTGATCTGAGCTTCTAGATTGATAAACTCTCCTTCCAAGTTGTGGTGAATTTTGGAAGCTTTTGAGATGAATTTTTGGCTTATTTTCATCTTCAGATTTGAATTCTACACATTCAAAGAGAGAAGAAAGGTTGTGTCATTTAGGGACTTGCCTTAGTCAAGCCCTATGTTAGTGTTTCTACTTCCATAATGGCAATGTCAATGATAAATGGATAAATGATAGGAAGGAATGAAGAATCCATAAATTGTTGCAACTCACCACCCTTCAATGGCTTCCTTGAAGGACTAAAGTTATACACATCTTCTCAAGGCTTGGATCTTGCTTTCTTGAATTACTTGAATTTATTGGAAACCTAAAAAGGGTTAGCCTTCACAAACAATGATAATAAACATAAACATGAATAAACTCACACACACTTTGACATTATGTTTGGATCTTGAATTGTTGCAATAAATCCTCTAATGGTTGCTCTTGACTTGCTTGATAATTATCTTGATAATAATTTCTCCAATAATTTCCTAGATCTTTCCCATTAGTCTTCAAATGATGCAATAACTAGGTATTTATAGGAATTTATTCTAATTTCCCAAAAATTAAATCCTAATGTCTGACTTTAGATATTTAAATTTCAAATAATAAAATGCCAACACCAACATATTTAAATTTGGATCCAAAATAAGGGGACATAGGTGTCCTAGGCACTAGTGTCCCAAACCTATTTTTTAGAATTTAAGGAGTGGAGGGAAAAGTATTAAATGAGAGCATTTTTTTTGTACTTGCAAATTATCAAAAAATGTTTAAAATGGGCCACATAATGCATAATTTAGGAAATTAAGTGTTAAATGAGGTTCAATAACTTAAGGGGAAGCAAAACATAGTGTAAAATTATCAAGGGTGACAATTTATAGCACTACATTTAGTCCCCACTTTAGTGAGAGTATGAACTTACACTAAGACTCGCACTAAAGTAGAAAATATATGTCAAGAGGGCTCCAAATATACAAATATTGAAGAGATAGGATGACTAAGAATATAGGAGTGCACAATCCCCTGGGTTTCAAGATCCCATGGTAAACCAACATAATCACAAAGGAACACAAATGTCTAAAATGTAGCAAGATAACATAAACAAACATACAATGTCAAAAAACATGAAGCATACACGATAAAAATGCATGGCATAACATAACATATAGATGACAACAAAATGAATACAAACATGATGTAAACATAATGCAAACACAAAGAATACACACAAAAAAACACAAAGTTAGTAGTACTAAAATGATTTGAGATGGTAAGGTAAAGAGACCTCAGTCTTAAATTGTCTCAAATACCAAATGTAATCCATCGAATGTTTTGTTAAACAAAATTGTGCTCTTACAAGAATGTAAAATAACTTATGAGCCACACAGATCTAATAGCTCGCAAGTTGCATTATACTAGGTGTCCATGCAATATGATGGGTTCAACAAGGATAACAAGTTGTGTTATGCTATACACTCATGAAACACATAGCTCTATTGTCAAGAAAGATGCGTTATGCTTGGTGATCATGTTAATAGCAAGGGGTGTCATGCCCGAAAACAAATTATCATGAAAACCCAACAATTTTTTTCTTTTCCACAATGACACCTTATCAAAATTTTATGATATTTTATTATCAAACTAGCTAGTACTAGAATTATCATCTAACCACACTTCTATCATTTAATGGAACATAATCATTAAGCAATAACCCCAATTACACTTCTTATTAATACACCATGAAAACCTCCCCTGTCATGATATTGTTATTAAAGAATCAACATTTAATTTGAGATAAACTTCAATATAACACTATTGTTGTTCAACCATGTTGGGACTGTAAAATTTTGAAAAATTAAGTGTCCATGATGTAAAATTTGATTTTCACACTCACAAATGCCCCTGAAAAATTGGCCCTAGTGGCCTACTTTGGAGGGTCATAATTCAGAGCCCATTTTCTTTCATGCCAAATCCCTTGGTGGGTGTATTCATTTTTCATATGTGAACATGAATGCTTGATTTTAGCTTCCTGTGATGAGTTTTGATAGGGATTTGAAGCAACAAGTTGGAGGATTCTGGGACTGTTTTCTTGTTTGCATACTCTCAGGCCTGTGAAGTGGCCTCCTATTTAGACCAATATTTCACAACTAGATGATCGTCATGGAAAGGGGATTGGCGATCTGCATTCCCCTCATATTCATATGCTTCCTAGTCTAGTTTCAGAGCCATAAGATCAAGTTTGAAATTTTTACTAGGTCAAAAACAAATGCAGTTTGTTCTATTTTTACATCTACATTTCCAAAATGTTTCGAGGTCAACTTTGAGCCCTAATATCTTGTGAAGAATGTGGATTGAAGGAAATCCCTCTTGCACACATACTCAATAGAACTAAATGATTTAATCTTTCCAGTGGAAGTTTCCTAGGAGAAGATTTTGATTTTTTTCGAGATGCTGACTTGGTGAGCCCTAATTAGTTTGACAAGTGCAGTTGTAAAAAGGTTTGACTAAGCCACTTTGGATGTTAATATCTTGCACCTCAAGATGAATTTTTCCAATCCATTTGTTGCACTAAATTTTTGGTTCAAATTTCTACATGCCTGCTCAGTTTCGGGGCCCCCCGGGATGAGTTTTGATGGGTCATTTAATTGTTTTTTAACTGCGACTAGGTCAAATTTTGTGTTCCAAAAAGTTACAAATATCACAATTTTGAGGGTGACCCATTTCTTGTTTTGGTTGAAAACATCTCTAGCTCCATTTTCATCAAAAACGTAGATCATTTGATGCATTATTTTAATACATTTTAGTTGCGGTGAAGGCATCTGGCAAGCCAATTTACAAAGGAGGTCCTAGAAATATTTCAGCGATGCAAATTTTGAGGAAATGGGTTTGTTCTAAATAATTGATAATATCCCTACACAAATTTTCATGGCTCCCGGTGTCCTGATTTTCCTGTAGTGAATTTCCTCCAATTGGGTCGCAGGTGAAATTAACATTTCACTGTTTCCTAATATTCAAATTGCAAAATGCACAAGAATAAAGGAATTTTAAGGGAACACTAAATATTTCAAAGCTTTATAAAGTTTTAACTTTATTAAAGAGAGCTTTCCCTGCCAGCCCTTGAAGGCTTTTGCTCAGTGAGGAAGCAGGGAGAATGTTGGAAGGATGTTAAAGGAAGATTTTTGTCTGCAATCTCTTTTGTGGTATGGATTGAGGTGTTTCCCTCTCCATTGAGGCGATTTGGAGGTCTTCTGGGCTGGATTCAAACAAATTTTTCTATCACGTTTTTGAGCTTCCAGGCATATTTTGGGGGTTTGTTTGAGCTCAAATTTGTTGTTTTATGCTTTAAATTCACCCCCTGACCATTCCTATTGCCTAGGAAGAGCTTTTAAGTGTATTTGTGATGAATTTCAGGTGCCTGCATCCATCAAAACGCCCCTGCACTAAGAAAAATGACTCGGTAATAATTAAAAAATTTGAATTGGAAGTTGTTGCAATGTATTCTTTGTGGTTGGGTGTAGTCGAGAGCTTGAAAGGGGCTCTCCCCGCCAGCCTGCATGAATTGATGATTGCATCAGAAGAAAATGGTGGGGGAGCAAGGAAGCTCCATATGGGCCTTCTTGATGTTGTTCAAAAACTTTATGGAGCTCGTGAAAATACTTAATGAAAATATTTGAGTTTTTGTTATCAATGCTAAAGCTTTATTTTAAAGATTTATAATATGTTGCTTGGGTGCCCATGTGTTTTGTTGTTGTCATCGCAAGAAGGTCACGGGGGAGCAAGGAAGGCTCCATGTGGGATGGTGGGTCCATGCAGAAATGTTTAATGGAAATATTTAAAGTTATGTTTCGCGATGAGCTGAAAATATTTTAAAGGTGAGATGCCCGATAAAATGGTTGAAGTCTTCATGATTTTAAAAAGAAAAACTTTAAAATGTAAGTGAAGTAAACGTTTTCTTTGTTGGGAAAGAAAATATAAGGGCCCATGGGTAAAATATTTCTATTAATAGGGAAAAAGTTTTAAATGTGAAGTGCAAAAATAAAAAGTGCACAGGTAAATATTTTATACTACCCAATAGAAAAATTAAAAGCCTCTCTTATTAAAAAATCAAAAAAATTGTTTTGCTAGGAAATTAAAAGTAAAGTGTAGCCCGATAAAGTGAATGAAGGATTTCACTTTAAAAAACAAAATTGTTTTCAACTGCATTTTAAAAGAATAGAAGTGTAAAGGCTTTTCACACTGAGTGAAAAATAAAACAAATCTGTAGGGTAGAAAATGGTAAATACAAAGTGAAGGGCTTTGACGGTGATAACAAATAACTTGCAACTGCAAGGTAATAATAAGAAGTGGATTTTTCTACAGTCGGTGGAAATGAATGATGACTCTTCATAGAAAAGAAAAAACTTTCAGTTGCAAGGTAGGAAAATGCAAGGGTAAGCAAGAGGCATGAATCAAATTGCAGATGAAGATTTTTCAAATGCTAGAGGCAGTTATTGATCAATGATGCTAAGCAATGCTAGATGTCTATTGGAGATCTCCATTTAGGGTTTTCATTTTCCTTAAGTGTAATCTCCTTTTTCATTTTGAGAGGTTGTTCATTCTTTAGTTTCACGAGAATTCCTTTATAACAGGGCCTGAAAAATAGATAGTGTTTATTTTAGGTTCTGGGGTTTTCTGAATCTTGTAATGGAGAATGTAATTACAGTACTGTCATGTTAGATAAATAAATGGAAAGATATTCAAGGTCATTTTTCTCCATTATAGACACTGCATAAGTTTTGAATATAAGAAATTAAGGGTTTTTGTTGTTTAGCTTCTTGTCTTTCCTTGAGTGTTTTTTCACTGTTATTACTCTTATTCAAGGAGTAAGTTAAATTGTATTAATAGGAATGAAGATTTGTGCAACTGTAAGCTTGGATTAATGAAGTATGACTGGTTTGGTTTCTAATATCAATGGTGTAATGCATCATCTGATAGGCATAGTTATAACAGAGATAA